>VZRX01018613.1:0-78542 GCA_013398075.1 Notiomystis cincta | reverse complement strand
TGAAGGGCGGTGTGTGTGTCCATGTGAAGGGCTGTGTGTGTCCATGTGAAGGGGGGTGTGTGTGTCCATGTGAAGGGGGTGCTGTGTGTCCATGTGAAGGGGGGTGTGTGTGTCCATGTGAAGGGCTGTGTGTGTCCATGTGTGGGGGTGTGTTTTGGAGTGTCTGTGCCACCGAAGGTCTCTCCGGGTCTGTTGGCCCCGAAGCTGCCTCGGTGGCTTCCGGAGCTGCCCTCGGGTTCCTTCACCACTGACAGCTTTACAGAGCTGTAGTAGATGGACTTTTTTCTTACATGTGTCTGTAAGAGGGCTGTGTACATGTTGTGCACAATGTCTGTGTAAGAAATGCTTTATACTAAAGCAGTAGTTTCACTTTTATCCCATTGGCACTCAGTTTCCCCAACCAGGTTCAACCAGGACCCAGCACAGTTTGCGAGCTGCCTCTGGTCTCTGCTTCCTGTTCTTCTTGTCCTTACATTTCTGATCTTTCAGGGTGAGGCTTTCCTGCTTTCTCAGGATGTGATGCTTCCCCCGGACAGTGCCTTGGGAGCATCAGTGCTGCTATGACCCACAGTAAACAGTAAAAGCACTGCTCCTCAGAGCTTATTTCTGCTGGCCTTGGACGTGAGAGCCAAGCTTGTTCTAATTCTGCATCATTCAAAAGAAACTTCTATTGACCGATTTGATCCATGGCAGGGTTTACAAAGATCTCCTGATATTCACACCATGAGGTAGTTTAATTGCCAAGCTCAGGGAGGTGTTGCTCCTGCACCACGGATGTGCCTTTTCTAACCCTGAGCCCGTGGCCCTGACACGTTTGCTCTGCTGCCCTTTGTCCACTTGCTTTTATCCCATTGACATTTGGTTTCACAACCGGGTTCGATGAGGGCCTGTCACAGTCTGTGAGCCACCTCTGGGCTCTGCTTCTGGCTCAGCTCTCCCTGCCCCAGTTTTCTTCTCCACTTGTAAAGCTTCCCACTATGGCACCTTGAAATCTGCATTAGTCATCTAGTCATTTACATTTATGTCTTTTAAAGTCAATATTGGTCTTTATTCTGATGGTGCATAATTGCTCCACTCCCTGCTGATATGTTGGCTGGAAAAATTGAGAGGTTTTCTCTATGAGGAGAAGCCTCTGTGACATCTGTCACACTGCATTTCTGTGCTCTCTGCCTTCAAAGCTTTCAGTAACATGCATGTAATCTTCCCTACCATCTTGCCGTGATTATAAATTGTTTCCAGCCTCTGGACTGGGGCAGGAGCTTTCATTGTGCACCTGTGTTCTTTTCCAGAGCCATCTTTCCTCCTCTCCTTGTCCCAGCTGCCTTGTGGTGCTGCCAGTGCCTGCCTGCCTGGCAAGTCAGAGCATGTCTGGACCCTGTGGATGAGATGCAGAAGATGGCAGAGCTGCTGGGGCTCAGGGATGAGTGTGGGGAGGGGACTTCGGGGGCTCCTGCCCTTGCTGGCTCCTGCCTTGCGGACAACAGACTGAACCTGGATGTTTATCCTGACGGCTGCCGCCGATTCCTCCAGCTGTTCAAGGAGCAACAGGGAGACGTGGTCCAGGTCGAGTTCCTCCGTCTCAGCAGCAACGACTGCCTCCTTGACACCACACTGGGCAGCCTTCCTCATCTGAAGCACCTGAAATCCCTGGTGCTTAAAGGTAAATTCCTGGGCCCATCGACATCCAGCTTTTCTAGCTCAGATGTTTGGTTAATCCTTCTCTCTACATCTGCAGGACAAACTGCCCTTAGAAGTGTTTTGTTCCAGTGCCGCTTACCTCAGCTTTGGCTCAGCCTTGCTCAGAGCTGACTGCAGATTTCAACAAGATACAGCTTCTAGACTCTTATTTTCTCCCTTTGTTTCTACAGCTGCCTGTAGAAACCAGGTTTCTTGGAGTGTGGTTGGGTTGATGCTGCAGCATTGTCTATAGCCATTCTCTAGAGGAAGAGCGTTTTTTGCAGTTATGCAACAAGAGGGGGATTGAAAGGTGTTGAATCTTTTGGTAAAATGTTCAGCCCCCTCTTTCATTTTTGGGAATATAATAAGCTGTCTTTGCTGTGTTTCCATCTGAATAAATCCATGGTTAATCCTTGCTTACTCTCAGTGACTGTAGGTTTAGCAGAGTTCAAGACAGACCAGAAGAGGATGTTCAACATTTTATCTAAAGTAGAACACAGTGTGTGCATGTAATTTGGCAAAGTGTAATAACTGTTAGAGCTATAAATATTAGATCATTCTTTGACTGTCTCATCTATTTATTGTGGGAGGATCTCAATGCAATTTGTATAATTTCTGTATCAGACTGAATCATCTGCTCTTTGGGAGGTAGAATTTTAAAAATAAATGAGGAAAAAAAGGGGGAGTTCGAGGGCAGAATTCAGGATTCTAGCTGAAAACTGAAAAGTCTGAGGTTTTTTCCTATATCTATCACAAATTTCTCATGTGAATAATTTGTCTTTTCCCCCTTTAGTAAGGTGGCAATAACAGCAGTACTTTTGGTTTGTAAGATGTACACACACTCTGAGCATTCTGAAGTGCAATAAAGTAGTTCACTAAGATTTTATGTACAAAGTGCCAGGTGCCTGTTTGGTTGTTCTCATTTTGTACCGTTATGCAGCATAAAAAAATGTTTGGTGCCCTCTGCTGTATAGGGATATAAATAGAAAACAGTGGAGAGGGAGTATGAAACAGTGAACAGGTGGAAAAGTTTGGAAGTTTCCTTTTGTTTGCCCAGGTTATTTTCCAGGGGGGCAGCCCTTCTCCAATTTGAGAACTTTCATTCTTCCCTCTCTGTGCTATCTGCCATAAAATACTGAATTACCTACTTTTTCCCTCTACATTTTCTCTGCTTTCCTCATGTGTGCCCTCCAGTCTTGCAAGGGCAGATCTCAGTCCTCAGGGCTGTTTGCTTCTCAACAGCGTGGGCAAAGCCTTGAGGGCAAGGACTATTTCCTTGATCCACAAAGTGTTGTGTATTGGCCACTGGTAGTGAGGAAGAAGTGGGGAAGGGGTGGGAGGCTTGGAGGTCTATGGGCCACCCTGCTGAAGGGTGGTAAATGTGTGGGGTTGGCTGGCTCATTCTGAGCTCTGACTCCAGATGGGTTTAGCAGAGCTGTACTGGTTCACTGTGGCATCTCCAGATTTCATAATAGCTCTTCACTGTTACACTCCCTTCACTGATCAGGAAGCTGAGGCATGGAGCAGAAAACTCACTTCTCTGAGTACTTTGTGATTAGTGCTGCTCATTGTGAGCAGTAACTCCCCATCTTGTGGACCTGTGTGCTGAGGAGTCTCACATGAGGCTGCTGAGCTCACTGGGTACTGATCTCTTCCTCCACTTCCCTCCACCCAGGTGGCCATGCTAGGGATGAGTTTGGTACCTATCAGCATGGCTCCCTGACAAGCTTGCCACCAGACTTTGGGAACCTCAGCTGTCTCACCCACCTGGATCTCAGCTTCAATAGACTCTCCACTTTGCCAAACTGCATTCTCCACCTCTCCAGCCTCCGTGTGCTCCTGGTGAGCCACAATAGCTTGGTGACACTTCCTGAGAACTTTGGCTGTCTGAGCAAACTGACTTTCTTCTCTGCAATGAAAAATCAGCTGAAAGACTTACCTCAGAGCATTGGGGAGCTGTCAATGCTGCAGGATCTGGATCTCTCAGAAAATGCTTTGGAATTGCTCCCTGAAGAAGTTGGGAATCTGCACAACTGCACAGAGCTGGATCTCTCTGGGAATCGCTTATCGAGCATCCCAGACTCCCTGGGTATGTATTTTATTGGGGAAGAGAAGGAACATGGGCTTGCCAAGCTTTTGAGATTTTGGTACAGCCTAGGACCTCTGAGACCCTTGGTCTCTATCCCAAGAGTTGTTAGCATAAACCATGTTATATTGCAGCCAAGTGGGAGGGGTATCCAGAAGGATCATGCTTGGTTCAGTCAGTGCCTTTGAGTGTTAACAACTCTCTGGACCACACTTCCTGTTTTTGTGAATCAGCAACACTGCTGAGATTTCAATATAATTTACAATGACTGAGGACCTGGCCTGGCTGGTTTCGGGTAGCACCTGGGACTGGTAACAGAAGAGCTGAGGTTTTATGGGATGCAAATCTGGGCTTGAAATCACACTGTCCAGTGTGGACAGGTCCACAGAACCAGGCTCTGACTTCTGCTGCCCAGCTTCCTGGGTCCTGTATTACTTTGTGGCTGAGGTTGTTTTTGATGCTGTTACAGAAGTGTCTTACTTGTAGCTGAAAAGCAGAGGACAGAGGAGGCTGCGTTGCCTCTCAGCTAATTCCTTGCACTCCTTTATTTTGTGAGCCAAAGAGATGTTAGGCTCTTGTGCTTTTGCCTCATTATGTGTGTGTTTACATGGGCTGAGGAGAGAAGGGAGGGTTAGAGCTGATGTGCAATGCAATTAACAGCACGGACGGGGGGTCACTTCTTGTTCCATCCTGCAGCCAATCTGAAGTGTCTGCGTCGGCTGCATCTCCACAGCAATCTCCTGGTGACAGTGCCTGCCTCGCTTGCCAGCCTGCCCAGCCTGTCCAGACTTGATCTGCAGAACAACCGCCTCCGTGCCATCCCCGCTGAGATCCACACCTTGCCATTTGTGCACGTCCGAGGCAATCCCTTGGGAGAAACCGAACCATCCCCACAGGCTGGTAATTGCAAGGCTTCTGCTGCTGTGTGTTCTGCCCAGCTGTTCCCTCACTCAGCTCAGCATGGTGTAGATGGGTTTGGATTAGAGAAGACAAGCAGGGGGAAATCAGATCGGCATTTATTTGTCTGAAATAATTATTAAGTTGTAAGGATATAGACAGTACTAGTTACGTTTTTATGAGGCCTGTCCGAGTCTGAAGGGCTCAGTGTTCCCTGGAATTTGGCTTTCTCAGTAGAGTTTTACCATGGAAGTGAAAATGGGACTCACAGGAAACAGATCAGGAGAGGTCCCTAAAGGGATCCAGCCTTTTTAGCAGAGGTGAGCACCAGTTCCTGGATTTGCTGCATGGCCCTAAGGCTATGGTGGCTCATGCTAGAACCTCAAAGAATAACAAGGGGTCATTCTGCTGTGCAGTTACCTCCTGCTTTCCTGAGGTTCACAGGCTGCAGGGGAGCAGCTCTTTGTCCAAAAGGAAGGTGTTGAATGAGCAGGAATCTGAGCAGTGTTTCCCAACGGTGCTCATGTTCACAAGAGCAAACACTGATTCCCAGGACTGGCCCCAGGCAATCAAACATGGCCCTGAGAGCTTCAGGGGAAACTGAAATATTTTCTCTTTCCCTCTGCTTCTGAGTTTCCCTGGGGGAGAGCCAGAACTTCCAGTACCTCTTGGGACCTCGAGGCCTCATGCCATCCTCTTGGTGTGGTGTGTTCTGGAGCCTGCTGCAGTGTAACCAGGATTCCATTAGCGACTTCTGTCAGATTAGGATTAAGCCAAAACTGTTCAGCCTTTCTTGTCTACCTTGGTTTAAGAAACCTCTATCTCCTTCTCCTACCCAAATCTTCTTATTGCCACAGATAAATCCAGTACCAGAAGGCTAGAAAGACTCTTCCTTGCATCAGGAGAGGGCAGGTAAGCCTCTGTTATTAAGAACTGTATATTACTGTGGTGTAACAAGGTCCCAGACAGGATTGGTACATCATGAGTACTGCAGGAGCCTATAGCCTCAGTAGGCCAGTCAAACCACAAGTATGAGATTCTTCTGTTGATTTTTGGAGGGCTGAAGTCATTGCACAGTGTCATACATTCATGCATTTCTTCTGGAAGCTTTACTGTCACCTCTGAAGGCTGCAGAGTGGTCCTGGCCTGTGGCATCCATTTCTACTTTCCTCCGGGGGCTGCCTCTGATCCTGTGCAGATCTACTTCCGATCCCTCACGCCGGATCCGCAGTGGGTAAAGCTGAGACACCATGATGTCCTGCTGAGTAGAGTCCTGGAGCTGCAGCCTCATGGGGTCCAATTCCAGCAGGTGAGGATACCCCCAGGTCATCTCCTAGATGAATCTCCCTTTGCAGTAGCTCAGTAGAGTCTTCTGAGAGAGCCTTTTGGGGCCTGTGAGACAGTTACCCCCGTCTCTGCTACTTTTAAGTAGCTGCAGAACTGCCTCTCAAAGAAGCCCTGCTGCAGAGAATCAGAAAGGACACAGCCAGCTTCTCTGATGCTGTGCTGGCCTGGTACCTTTGCCTTCCCCACTGCTCCTGACTTATCTGAGCTGTAACCTTTCTCACTCAACCCCCCTACCCTACAGGAGGATAAATCCAGCACATGGGCTTGGCCTGTGATGAGAATGGTTTGCATCCATCTCTAAAAGTCTCGTTGTGTGGTTTGCATTCAAGCTGAGGAGTAGTTACACCACCTACCAGCCCCATCACGGCTGATAGCAGCTCACTGCAGAAGTCACTTTGCCCTTTCTGATCAGAAGCTGCTGAACTTTTCCTGCCATCACAGTCCATAGCAGACCTGACATTTCCTGTCATCTCCCAGGAGGCTGCAGCGGAGAGCAGGTTCTTTGATTCTCTGCATCCAGGACATGCTCTGCCCTCCCTCTTCTTGTCTGCATAGGAAGCCACAGAGCTGGGCTCGGTTTTATCCTTTCAACTGGTGTCTCACAGGAATGCTTTTTTGCCAGGAGGTGCAGATCTGGATGCCATATATCTCACCTCAAACCCCTCACCAGCATGAGGTGGTAGTTCGGACCTTCAGTGGGCAGAGCTGGAGTGATCTGAAAACGAGGGTGAAGCAGAAGAGAAAATCAAAGGTGAGCAGATTGAAATTGCCAGTGGCACACTTCATTCCTGTTCCCCTCTTTTGTTTTGCCCAGCCAAGAGTGAACCTATTTGAAACATCTCATGAGCTGTGTTTTGACCAGCTGCTATAAAATGTAGTGGATTTCAGCTCCAGGTTTCCTCTCTCATGGAGATGTGTCTCCTGAAGTGGATGAGTTGCAGCCTGCCATGCTTTGTCCCTGATCTAGTACTTTCTTCTGCTTGGCTGGTACTCATTTTCCTGCCTTTTTTGTATTAACTTATATGCCTATATGTTTTCTTCTTTGTCTTCTGTTACAGAAGTGTGTGGCCCACTGCTCTGTCCTTCACTTCTCTTGGTTCCTTGTTGTGTCTCGACTTGTGCAAAATGAATGCAAAGTGCCAGCAGAGGGGACATTGCTCTTCTCCAGTGTGGATCCAAACATCAAAGTGATCTTTCCTCCTGGAGTCACCAAAGAGCCTCGTGGTGTCAAGCTGCAGGTATGCATGCTTTATAAAACAGGCTTTGGTGAGCTCTGGTGCAGCCATTGTCTCATGCCCAGCACAGAACTGATCAGAGATGTCTGTCCTAGGGTAATTCATGTCTAGACAAGGTTGCTTCATGGGCTGACCCATCTCAGATCACCTTCTCTCTTAACTTCCCTGCCTGCAACATGAGCTGTGCTCCATGCTGCCCCGTGTGGGAAAGGGATCTCCAGCAGATCAGCAGGCACCTGCTATGAAGGGACCACAAGAAGATTTTCCCTCTTTTTCTCCTGCAAAACTGAGCCTAGCAAAACGGCTCAGTGAGAATTGGAGGTGTTGGGGAAATCCAATGTGGGTCTAATTCTAAAATCACCCCACTAAAATGAATTGTTCTGTAGAGCCACTGGATAGCTCTAGATGCTCTTGTAATACCTTGAGTCCATCCCAGCCTGACTGGTTGCCAGACTTCAGCTAGAATTCACTGTGCTTTTCTTCTCAATGGGCCCTGCAGCAAGAGCAGCATTTGCCTGCTGGGTGCTGGAGGAACTGAGTGAGCAGTGTGGGAATTTGGTACCTGACTGCTCTGCTTACTGTGCTGTCTGCCACATCCAGGTGCTGCCAGTCTCTGCAGAAGACATACAGGAAATCACAGCCAGTGCAGGGTGCAGAGCCAGTCCCCTGCTCTACCTCTCCCAGGACTCCATGATGGATTTTCTCAAGCCAGTGAGAATCCAGCTGCCTCTTCCGCCCGGGGTCACAGGTTAGCTTACTCCCAAAATTGAGAAAGAGAAATGCCCTATTGAAAACCACAGCTGGCAAGAGAGAATTTTGTTTGCTTCTCCTGTTGTTACTAAAGCTTGCTGCTTTTCCTACAGGAACAGCAAGGTGTGTCTGCTGACTGTGTGGTGGTGCAGAGCGGTGGGAGCTGAAGGTAGTTCAGGTCCATCAGATCAGGGCTGGGGTTCACAGACCAGACAAACTGCTAGAATGGTCTTGGCAAATAGATCTCTCTGCCAAACATGTGTATTTAAACTGCTAGTTTTAGTATAGTGGATTGGAGAGGCACTCCTGCCCACTGAGGAGATGCTTTGTAAAAGGGCTTTGATTCATAATTGGGAATAGCTTGAAGCAGGAAATGAACATGCTGCCTCCAGAGGTCTGCCTTCTCTTTTCTTTGCTCAGGAATCAGGTGCTGAGCCACTGCAGTTAAAAAGATAGGATCATATGCTAAGCCATATCCCACTCTGAAAACTGCTAAAGCAGCCTCATTCATGCCAGGGATTCTTCTGTTTGCTGAGTACCCTGAGTCTCCTAACTCCTATTTTCTTTGACCTCTCCTGGTTTTCTTGTAAAGAAATACATGGCCTTCATTATAACACTACTTGGTATTTGTATGTCTGAAGTACATCAGGATTGAAAAGTCTGTGAGATAGAACTTAATTACCCTAGATTTTAGTGATGAGAATTGTCTAATGAAACTGTTGGTGGGAATGAGCACACTATCATTTTAACTCTGCATATTTTGCCAGAATATCCCAAAAGCAAGAGGATAGCCTGGTCCTTTTATTGCCGCTCTTCTTTAACCAAAGTTCAATCCTGGATGCTGAAGAGAAAGCTATGAACACTTATTTGGTGGCCTTTAAAAGCAAAACATCCAAAACTGTGGCTGGGTTTGTAAAGCCATGAATAAAGGCTTCTGCTGCATATAGCATCTCTCGATCATTGGTGTCTTTAGGGCTAAATTTGGATCGGTCAAGGCTGCATATTCTCCATGGTGACCTGGAGGGCCAAACCTGGAATGACATTACCAGTGAGGTGGTGCTGGAATTCAGCCATCTTTATGCAGTGTTTGAAGTCACTCACTTCTCCTGGTAAGTGCGGGGTTAGTCCTGAGGAAAAGATGGGATGTTCCTCTACCTTGCTTTTTCCACACTCTGACCAGAGGCCATGACATTAACTCTGTCTCTTCCCTCTTCCTTTTGCAAGTCAGGCCCAGCTTAGCACTTTGTCTCTACCCATCTTTCTTTCCAATCATGTGGATGTGACACTGGCACCTTTCTGTAGGCAGGGTCCCTCCTTTTTTTAAATTCCTTGTCTCCAGGTACTGGCTGTGGTACACCACCAAGACCTACATTGGAGGCATTGCCAAGAAGGTGTATGAGCGGCTGCGTCTGTACCAGGTGAACTTCATTGCACTGCAGAGGAAGAAGGATCCCGAGCAAGTCCTGCTGCAGTGTGTCCCCAAGCACAAGGTCTGATCTGCATTGCACTGCCTTGCTCCTGAACTTCCCAGGCTTCCCCCTGTAGGATGTAAAGGCAGCAGTGCACTGAGCGGTCCTGTTCACTGCCCCAGAGTCATGGCTGGGCTGTGCTGTCACCACACTGTTGGTGGTGTGATACCGACTCACAGGGAGCTGGGGGAGAAAAAAACTCATTCTGTGCAGTGGTACATGCCATGCATTGATTTCATCATCCCCTGCAAACACTGAGGACTGGGCTGCTAAAATCAGCTGAGCCACAGTTACTGGCCAGGTATGTGCTGTCACCATTCAGCAAATGTGAGGCAAAACATGTTGCCTTAAATTTAAGTTAAATTTTACACATCACTTGTCTGACATGGGCTAGTGGTGTGGGCAGCAGCACTGCTTTGTTTCCAGCTGGAGTGTCTAGAAATGGTACTTTTCCTGATGTTCCTTGCTGTTCACAGTTCAAGCACTGGAACAGAACATATGAGCACTCCTTAAGCTGCTTCAGTGCATCACCAGGTTAGTTTATGCTGTAAGTGTGAGCGAATCTGGCTGAACTTAGTCAAGAAGGAGATGGGAAGTGCTCATGCATTCTCTTCTGCTGCCTCTTCCTCGGGATATCAGCCCTCAGCAATGTTGCTTCAGATTAGTGTGAGTAGGAGTGTGCAGCTGTGGAGGCAGTGCAGCTTGGTGAGGTGAGGGTTATTTTATCAGACTGCCACTACTGGGCTGTAGATCCAGCTCTGCATAAATCCTCCTTCTCTTTACTTTTGCTCTTGCTTTGAAGTGACCTGTGGACACAAACATCTGCAAGGATTTTTTATATTGAGTTCTGGGCTAAAACTGTCTCCAGATGAGGTAGCAATAACACTCAGAGTGAGATTGTTGTTTGGGTGTGTCTGTATTCCTGCTGAGAATGGTCAGGGGGTGAGAGAGCTTTACTGTTACAAATGGAAAGAAGAATCTAACCTGACTCTTGCACTGCCACTGTGACCACACACTACAAAGTCAAAAAGAGCTTTCTGGTGTCCTCAGCTGTGTGCTATGGTAGCGTGTGTCTTTTTGCAGAGAAAATGTATTTGAATAGGGAGTGGGATATGGTAGCAAGTAAATCCCTCCTTGTCTTTGAAGTGAAAAAGACCTGTTGAAAAGGTAGAGACATTGCTGAAAATGCTTTTTTAATATGTGATTGTTCACTTGTTTACATCCTTTTCATGTAAAATAGTCTTCCCCTGTTGAAGGTGAGAGGAACATCATGGGTATAGAAACGTGGGTCAGGGGATGGATGTGCTCCAGACCAAAGACAGGTCCTGTGCTGTCACTCTTGTCAGGTTGACCCCGTGCTGAAGAAGCTGCAGGACCGCTATCGAGGACCTGAGCCATCCGACATGGTGGAGATGTTTGAGGGAGAGCAGTTCTTTGCAGCTTTTGAGCGAGGCATCAGCATTGATACGGGTATGGCTGTTCTGGGCTCGTTCTGCTCCTCCCTACCTCTTGTCCTCTGGCCCTAGGTGTGTTTCTGCTGTGGACTGTACTCCTCCATGACGTTCCTCTCTGTCTCCAGCTTGCCCACTACTCACAGCAGCCGGCCCCTGGACATTGAACTTGTCTCATTCTCTGGTCACACAACTTTTCTGTCTACTTTTCCTTGTGAAAGTGCTGTTTGCAGACTTTAATTTCTTCTCATGTTCTTGTGAACATGCAGAGGGCAATAGCCAGGGTTATTTTATGACTGATCTGCTTCTGCAGCCAGTTTTGCCCTTTTCCTGGCATATTAGATACCACACTGAAATGCCAGTGGTGATCTAGTTAATGTTGCCCATTTCTGAGAGAACACATATAAAGCTTTTTAATTTTTGAGAAGGTATTTCTGAAATAATTCAGAGCAAAGAATTCCCCTTATTAGAACAGAAGGAAAGAGGGAACAGGAAGAAAACTCAGGATTATGTTTTATGCCCCAATGTGTCTGGACAGCTGTGAAGTGAGCCATTTTCTGCAAAACCTGAACACACAGCTCAGTTTCTTTGGTGTAAATTAAATGCAGTTTAAAGTGCACTGGTCTTTCAGTGGAGTTCATGAGGCCAGAGTCTGTCCCTCTGTCCTGATTTAGGCTGGACTCTAACTTAATTTCCAGATACATACATACATGAATGTTGTACCTGATTATATTTTTTCCCTTTAGCTCTATTCTGCACACCTGCAGAAATGGTGAAAAGATAGGTGACCTATTTTTGTGCATTACAGAGTGCTATTGCAGTTGATTCTGCCTTCCAAGGGACAGAACAAATTGAGATGGAAAGGAAGTGGTAAGGATGGACCTGACTCCATGTGCCATCCTGCCTTGCCTTCCATTCTTGAACTTGATCTCTGCCTTGTGGTCATTCTCTTTTTCCACCTATGGGACCTGCTTTCTCCAGTCAGTGTTTTCTGCTTTCCTGTGTCACTCAGTGGGGAAGGGAGGGTTGCAATTCTTTCAGCCAAGAGCAGAAGGAGTAGTTAGTAGTGTGGAGACTTCTAGTGGATGGTGGGCTGTTGGACAGGCTCGAAAAGCTGCACACTTTCCTCCACAAGCTGAATGCTTCCTGCTCCTCTGCACAGATCGCCCTGACTGCGTGGATGGACGTCTCTCGTTTATTTTTTACTCCCACTTGAAGAATATGAAGGAAATTTATGTGACCTCCCCTGTGGACAGAAAAGGCCAAGCTGTAAAAGGCCAGGTGAACAGCCAGTTACACTGATTTGTTGTTTCCTCCTTCATCATTGCTTTTACAATACTCCTCATAATAATCTCTGAGTGCTGGGCATGACTCTTTTCCACCCTCTCTCTCTGGCTTTGTATTTCACTGACTAAACTCTGAATAATCAAGAAGTGTAATCTTGAAGGATCACTCATCACTTAACTGGCTGACTTACATTTCTGCCATTAATTTTTGGGGTGTTGGCAAAAAGTCCAGCCTTTATGGCAGAACCTCAGTGCTCCTCCCAGTTGCATGTAATTGAGAGGCCATACCTGTGGGCTGAGGATAGAGGAGAATGCTGAATTCATTCTTTCTCAGACAGAAAAGACATGGTGCCAACAGGCTGAGCCACTGTGCTTGAATCAGAGCCTCACTGCATGCTTTCTCTTTGTAAAGGTCTCTTTCTACCGAGGGGCAGTTCCAGACAGCATCCCTGAAGATGCCAGCAGGAGGAGGAAAGGTCCAGACTCCCTCTGGCTCGCTACTCTGCCCATCAAACTGCCTGTGAGTTGTCTCCTGCAGAGAAATGAATCTAGATGGTGTAAGAGCATGGCATTCCTGCTCAGCTGATTTTGTTTCCCTGCATGAGAATGCATGCAGTGAATGACCACGAGAAATAGCTGCCCAGCCATGTCATGGTGATGTTCCACTCCCTGTGAGCTAGCTCTTCTGACACGAGAACATGAAGAGCTGGGAGTGACTGCCATCTCTCCTGCTCATCTTGCCTGTCAAGCACTGGCTTGTTGCATGGGCAGTCAGAGAGTCAGAGAGGGTGGATCCTTTGTATGAATGAGGAGGTAGTATACAAAGAAGCTTGCTGTAATTAAGGGAAGTGTCTGTTTTGTTTATAAATTTCTTACACAGCTCATGCAGCAGAAAAATAGAAAGGAATAGGATGAGGTAGTTATGCTGGATTTAAATATAGACATTGAGTGTAGATATTCTGGTGTGAGCTTTAAAAGCTAGGCTATATGTTACAGTGAGAAATGCAACTTTTGCTTATGGAATTTAAGTGACATTTGAGAAGCTTCAACCAATAAATACCTTGGTAGGCTGAATGCTTCCCTTCCGACCACATGCTGTGATCTCACATCCCTTTCTGACACACTCAACCTCAACTACAAACCTAGACTAAGTGCTCTCTTACTGCTGAGGCAAATATGCTTCAGGGACGTGGCTTATTTTAAACTGCCCTGTAAATGCAGGAAAGGAAATTTCCGGTGTGAGCTCTGACTGTGAGCACTACAATTCAATAATTTCTGAGGCAGTGAGCATTGCTGCTCTCTGCTAGTGTGAGTCCTCCTTGCTTCTTACAGCCTGACCCTTCAGCCCCAAGAGCTTCCTTTCTCCCCAGTAGAAGGAAGGAGATTTCACTGTGGAGACTGAGTGGCCTGTACAAAAACAGATGGTAGAGGAAAAAATGTTTTTTCTCTCTCCTCTTTGTGACACAGCAACTGAAACCCCGCTGGGATGAGAACCCTGGTCCCCTGTATGGCTTCTCCTTCCCTCCCTTGAACCTGGGCAATGCTGAGACCGGGTACCTGACCCAGGCAAACCTGCTGAGCATCGCCCGGCGCGTGGGGGCTGACTGGCAGAGCATCGGCCTCCACCTGGGCCTGACCTACCAGCAGATTGAGCGCATCGGATACAACAACAGGTGAGACAGGACACAGTAATCAACAGGCATGCATTATATCGACCTGCCCATCTGTCTGCAGTGTAATAGTAGAAATCAGTGCTTGGCTGGTTGAAAGTTCTTCCACTGTCATTGTTTCACTGGATTAAAGATGGGTTGACTAATGGTTCTGCTGAAAATAATACCTTTTATAATGGGAAACTGATTGTTTTCTCTTGGCATTATAAAACAAAGCTTTTTTGTTTGAAAAACAAAATTGGGAAATAACAAACCTGATGAGCTTTGTGGTTCAGCTGAGTTGCATTCCTGTTTTGTTCTGTGGTTGGATTCCTGGCCAGACTCCATCTCTTACAAAGAGAAATGATCTATGGCTTTAATTGTGAATATCATCATTATTCAAAAAGAGCTTGTGGTACATCATGGGACATGCAGCCTGACCAAAAAGCCAAAGCAATAGGAGAGAAATTAGACCTGTTATGATCAAACTACTGTTCCTGTGAGGAAGTAATATTCAAAAGCAGAATGCCTTAATTTGGTATTTCCATTAGGAAAATACTTTATAGAGAAAGGTTCATGCAGGAGCTGCAACTCCTGTATGCTGGGTGGGGAAGAGGCAGGCCAACTGAGTGCTTTGTGTGTTGCATGGCTTCTTTAAGGCTCTGCTCGTGGGCTGGGACTTAGGTAAGGTCTCTGGTTTGCTACTCAGGAGAGTGTGTTGGTTACTCCTATCCCTCCTCCTTTCTTCAGAGAGGACCTCAATAAGCAGATCCTGGACATGCTTTTCTCGTGGGCTCAGCAGAACTCAGAGGATCCTGACTGTGTGAGCAAGCTGATCACAGCCATGAAAGAGAGTGGCCGCCAGGACATCGCTGATGAGGTCGAAGCCATCATTGAGCTGGGGCGGCAGAAATACAGCGAGTCCATCCGCCGGGTGGGCCTGGAGCAGGACAGCAGCACTGAGGACTCTGCCATGGCTTTGATGTAGCACCTAGCAGAGAAAGATGGGGTTGTATGGGAGCCCTCTAAGTACCCAGAGCGATGGTGCCTGGGGGCTGCTCCCTCCTCAAGGGAGGAGCTGGGCATTGATTCTCTCGGGTCTGTACTCACATGCCACTTCTGCCAATTCCAGAAAGTTTAGAGTGCATTTCTGAACCTTTTTTCTATTTCCACTTCATGACCTTGAGCTTTAGCTTTCAGAGACAAGGAGAAATTTAGAGACTGAAGTGTCTGTCAGCTGAGTAGTGGCTTAAATAGTGTTAGATGAATTAATACTCATGTTACATGTATTTATTTATAACTTATTCCTGAAACTGTGTTCTGCTGGAAACACTGGGTTGTGAGCATTTGTTCTCCAGTGCTTGATGGGAGAGTGGAGGTGCAATCATGTTATGAAGGCCTGGGATGTGCTGGGGACTGTTCAGCCATTTCTGCTAATGATGTGTTCTCACATGAAAATGTGAACTGTCTTCCTCATGAAAATGTTTTCTATGTTTTTCCAAATCTCTTCCAGTTCCCTTAAGTCCAAACAAAACCTTAGTATGTGTGGGGAAGAAGGAAGAAACTGATTTCTAGAAAAATTGCTTTTTTTTGGTTTTGCTCCAAAAGCTATCATGAAACAAGGCTGCTGCACCTGCAAGCACCTTTTTAGATGAGACCTACATACTGCTGATCTTTGAAAAGTTCCAGTTTTGTTTTATAAAGAAACAATAGAAACCCATGACCTGTTCTGGGAGAGACTCTGATTGAAATGAAATTAAAAATTCCCTTGCAGTTTCCAAGGGATATTCCTCACATCCTTGCAGTGAGATGTGACTATGTAGTAGCAAAGATGTGACCCCTCCTGAAGTTTGGTGAAAAGCATGACTTAAATTTGCATTTTAAAAACTGGTCTGACCAGCTGTGAAATAAGGTACTGTTGTGGATTTGGCATGAACCATGCTGAGCTAACTTCCCAGTTTTTCAGCCTGAATATCTTGTATAAGGCTGGAAGCATTTACTGCTTTTTAGCTGCTCAATCATTTATTACTGAGGTGCCCTTCTCTTCCTGTTCCCCATCTCATAATGGCCCTCAGTTAATGACCCACTAATGACAGTGGAAAATTACATGCAACCTTTTTGAAAGACTACTGTCATCTAAGTAAATTCAACTCCTTCAAGACAGGTTTGAATTCAGCATAACTCTCTAAGCATTACTTAAAGGGCTGTTCTTAGTCTGATAAAACAAAAGTGTGTTTAAAAATGCCAGGTTGCAACACTCAAAGCCAACGTGCAGAGAAATCTCAGTGTTTTCTTCCCCCTGTGAAGAATCATGGGTGGCTTCCCAGATGCTTCTTCAGACCTGCTATCAGTATTAGTGAAAGAGAGGGGTAAAATTGTTCTGTTTTTCTCATTTAAGGCTGTTCTAACATCTCAGGCTACAGAGTGCTTGCTGTCCAGTCCAGAGCAGTGGACAAGGACTTGCAGATTTGAGTTGTCACCTTGGGCCTAGGGACCTCCACAGATCTGGTTTCTTAGGTTGTGCTGCCCCAAGTCTCATGCTGGGTTCGAGTCAGCAGTGCTCTTTTGAATGTACATTTTCTCTTGTATTCTGTGTCATTTGTTGTTGTTTGTAATTTTCATGGATACCAACAAGGTATTTGTTCTTTGCTCCAGTTTTGGAGAGATGCATTTGAGCATATTGCTCTCACTGGGAATAAAATCAGCACTTAACTGTTTCACAGTATGGTCTGCTATTCCATAAATGCCTTGAGTTAGATGGAGACTGGTCCCTTTAAACCTGCTAGCAGGAGAACACAGGTGAGCTTGGCTGTGCTGTGCAGCAATGGGAGAAGAGCTCCTGTTTGGATGCTGCTGGCTGCAAAGCACAGGAGACTGCAGCTGAGTTAATGGCATCTCTGGAGGGTGGCTTTGCTGCAGTGGGCTAAGCCAGGAAACACAACATTCAGGGCATGGGCTGAGGCTCAGGTGGAGCAGGTCTAGAGAGCAACAAGGCTAATCTGGAAGGGGCAGTGTGTAGGGTAAGCCTGTCTTCCAGTGAAGGGGTGGGAGAAGTCTACAGGAAGCACAAGGTAGCATCCACAGCTACAACAGGATGGAGCTTGGCTGCACTTAGCTTTCCATTTGTGATAGGCCAGAGCTGAGTTAGGCAATGCTGGAATAAAGGATGTGTAGGCTGGACTCTGGAGGACTCACCCAGGCATCAGCAGAGCCCCAGCTCTTCCAGGAAACAGCTTGGTGCCAGGTTAGTGCCAGATGTTCAGGTCACTCTTGTAATGGGCTGCAGCCAGGCCAGGCGAGAGCAGATACCAAACCCTAGGCAGTGTCACCAGCAGAACAGCTCTTCAGGATTTGGGCTGATAACTTAAGGAAAGGTAAGTTTTGTACCTCAGACAAGGATTGTTACCTCCAGTCTCTCCCTGCTGAGTGGTAGCAGGGCCTCTTGCAGGCATCTGGCTCTCTCCTTGAAGTGACACCAAAGCAAGCACCCAGCTGAGGACACCGAGGAGCTGGCGGGAAATCAGAGCAACTGTTCAACTTCTCTTTCCTCAGCTGACTTGGCAGCAAGTATTTCAGCTGGATGAGAGTCAATGGAAAACATTATTTTGAGGTGTGTTATCTTTATCAATAATCTCTTTGAGGCACAGTAAGTCTTTCATAAGCCTGTAGCTGCTATGGCTGATAGCAGTTGCAGTAGATGGTTGAAACAGGAAAAGAAATTACTAACCTGGCATTTATCTTTTGAATCAAAATACAGCATTCCTTCTGACTTCTGTCATGAATTCATCACATACTGGAGTAGTATCTTTCCCTTTCCAGCTATCTGGCTTTTCCTGGTGCCTAATGTGCACCTTACAGTGTTCTACAGATGATCTGGCAGATTGTATGGTTTTTACTGTGCATGATCCTAATGTGTCCAAAATTCTCCCAAATAAATTTTTACCAGGAAAAGCCTATTTACAAATTTTTTTTAAAAGTAAAGCAAGGAATTGTTTGGGAGTAGGAACATTTTTCCTCCCTTTTAAGCTGTAACACTTATAGCTCTTCAAACCTTTTCTACTTCATAAACTTGCAGATCTCCAGCAAATCAGATCAGCAAATGCAGATCTCTCCTACCTGGGAGGTGAACAGTATGTTTCCCACATACCACCCTGCACTTCCAGTTTCTTCTAACCATGACAGTCCTCTTGCTGCCAGGGGACAGATCCAGGTAAGATTCCAGCTCCTACAGATATTAATTAAAAAAACCCCAACACCTGAGAAATGAAAGCCCAGGCAAAGCCCAAATCAGTTTATTAATTCTATAAAAAGTACAAGGGAAAGCCTGATTATGTTCTGCAGGGGGTTAAACTGTTTACACAGTGCTGTCAGTAAAATGCTGTAAAAGACCTGACTGAAATACAAAGTTGATAGTGAGCCCACAGGGGCTGTGTTCAGTTTCTCTGTTTACTCTGGGCAGGCAGCAATACTGTAAAACTCAGCACATCCATAGGACTGTTCTGATAAAGGAAGGAGATCTCTGTGGTGCACTAAGGACTGGATGGTTCAGCCATGAACCTACTGAGCTTGATGCCAAAACTGAAAGAGCATTAGAAGATACTCAATTTGTAAGATTTCCTGCTGCATGGTACACACTCATGTCCATACTTGACAGTGTTGTACTGCTGTTTTTTTTAAAAAGGTAAAGGAAACCTGATGGCCCTTAAATTCACTTTTCTCCTCCCAAGGAAGGATCAGCCAATGTTTTCAGCCTCCAAAGCAAGAGTGGCTTTCACTGGGAAAGGAGTGAGGCTGGTTTTCAGACACTGGTACATCAGAACCCCAGCCCAGGGCATTCCTCAAAGTGAGCCCACCACACTTATCAGTTGGTATTGTTAAAATGAAGAAAACGGCATTTGCTGCAATTAAGTGTGTGTTCATTTCCTGAACTCCACACAAATGAACTCTGTATTCTTAAAACACCATTTTTCTGTAAATCTGTGTGTCTTGAAAACCCATGAGGAGAGTTTGACCCTTGTTCTAGATTTCAGCTACCTTGAACTCAGTGACTGGAAAATGTAGAAACCAGGTAGGCTGTGTGACCATGCCTTTATTCTTCCTGTCTCACAGGAGGTCTGCAGGTTGAACCCAGCCACAATTATGTTTTAGGAGGCTGGAGCTAAGATCCTTCAGCTTGGTTTGCTCACTGAACATCAGTGCAGTTATCTTTTTCAGACAGGAGACAGTGGAACTCGAAAATGTGCAAGGGGCAGGAAAGATACTCAGAAATGAGCACTACAGAGTATTTTTAACTCTTTTCTTACTGCAAAGTACTCCATCTCCTGGGAAAGGACGCAGACTCCGAACACACGGTTGCCATCCACCGTTTCTCAACTAGGTGGCACCAAACGAAATAGTCCAATATCACCAGCAAATCAGCAAAAGCAGGTACTTTTTCCCCCACTATTCATAGTTCTAATGCTGACTCTTTGCTGTGAGATGTTTGAAACCAAAACAAATGTCGTGTTCAGAAAGTGATTGATTAAATTGGTGGGGAAACAAATCCTCTAAAAAGCAAACAAATATGGAAAGCAGAATACATCCCCATGTGGAAGGAGCAAGAGATTTGGGAGATTTGGGACTACCTTTCTCAGGCAAGAGTTGAATCAGGCAGCAGCAACAGAGCATGTGGAGAAGCAAAGCAGGCAGAGGATGCAGATCACACATCTCTACTCGCTTTCTCTAGAAAAGCAAGATGTCTGCAAATTTTGTTTCTGCTAAAGCCCTGTGGATAAGAGGAGACCACACTCACAAGGGTTGGAGGAGGCAGCTGTTGCTTGAACCTCTCCTCAGAGCCCTGTGGCTGAGCTTCATTCCTGGATTGAGAATTCCAATGGTGACACAAACCAAACCAGGTAGCACTGCTCAAAGGGGGAGACAGGATTTCTACTCTGGACATGTCAAGCTTGAAAACATCTGCTCTGCCCTGTTTTCACTGTGTCTCAGGCTGAGTACACAAAGTCCCACGTGCTGGGTCACCTGGTGGAGCCACATCTTGGGGCAGGCCCTGCGTGGTCTTCAGCTGCTGGGTGGCAGGAGGCCAGGGAAGAGATTGGGCGCAACCCAGAACAGCCTGGTCAGCTGGAAGGTATTGCTGCCCATGGCAGGGGAGTTGGATCTTTAAAGTTCCTTCCAACCCAAGTATTGGGTGATTCCATGAAGTTGGGCAGGCCTGGTTTAGCTAACAGGACATGAGAGCTTAGGAGATGCTGTCTGCAGACATTTAGCGAGTGACTTGGGAAAACAGCAAGATAATATTCATCATCTCAAACTATCCTAAGTTTCCATGCTTCTACAACCCTGCCAGCCCTCTGCTTGAAGCAAAAAGGGTAAACCTTGAAATTTCTAAAAGACCCCACAAACAGCTTAAGAAATTATTTGAGTTTTCCATCCTAATGTAGGAAACCTTTTTTTCTGATCAAAAGAGGTACCAGGGTACCACCTGTGGCACAGTGTCAAGGCAGCAGCAAGAACTTAAAGCTTTGTGTATGAACAGGATCACAGAGTGATCTGAGTGAGCCCAGATGTGTCCCAGCCATGCTGTCTCTGCCAGGTTTCTGCCACAGGCCAGACCTGGTCTTCTGGCAGTATTCAGTATCACCAGGTTTAGAAACAGCAAATCTGCATGTCCAGAAGAGAGTGGGACCTATGCAGGGGGTGGCTGCAGCCCCTGTGGAATCACCCATCTCTCCCTCTCGTGTGAAGAAGAGACCTGGCTGAGGAGCCTGGGTGGTTAGGATTCTAATTCTGCTTTGTTGGGCTGATGGAGAGAAGCTTTAGATTACAGTGAGAAGTAGGACAGGAAAGCTGGATGAGGTAGGTAGTAACAGGATAGCTGGGGGAGGACATGAGCTTAGGTATGAATCTTCACCTTGCTGCTTCTTCAGCCACACCCTTGGAAGATTTTACTTTCTCTGGAAGCAGCAATGGTTCAAGACAAATGTTTTTGGGGTTTTTCCCTCCAGGTTGGAGAAGAATGGAAATCTTTGTGATTCTTAGCATCTCCCCATGGCCAGAGCTGAGAACAAGCATGGCTTGTGATATTAATTGTAGCTGCTCCCTCTCAGCATTGGAAGTTTCTTGTCTTCTGGTGTCTGCACAGCCTTCGTGGGTTGCAGGAGCATCAGGCTGAGTGACAGTCCCAGTAAAGCTTTCATCCTGATGCACTGAAAGGAGCAAGAACACATGGTGTCTCCCCCTCAAAAGTCCCTTACAAGAGATGATTTCTTTGCAGTCTGGGCAGAGTAAAGAAAATCCTGCTGCTTAAACAGGCTATTTTGTGTCAACTGCTGTGCACGAATGGTGGCTGGAAGGCAGAGGCAGTCACAAATGGATCCATCAGCTTTTTGGGGCCCTAAAATAACATGACCCTGAAGGAGCTGGCTGCAGCTCTTGGTGAGGTGGCAAGCCTGAGAACTGTGACTCTCCCTGAGGTCCAGCTGTTTCACCCATGGCAGAGTGACAGTGTCCTCAGCATCCACTTCACCCTCCATCCTGGCAGCATGGAGCCATCTCACCTTCCTGCTCCCCAAGAAACAGCCATGCAGGTTACTGCCAGTGCAGATTCCACACAGCTATCTGTCAGCTGCTGAAAGGGGAGATGAACAAACGAGCTGTGGGGAGTGAGGAATGCTGAAAAATCCTGGAGCAAAATGCATTCTTTGGCACCCTTGGGCCATACACCCAGGGCAAAAGAGTCATCAGTGCCCCATCAGTCTGACACCACTTCTGCATGGGGGACAGATGCATATGGTGGGATGTTGTGGGTTGCTTTCTCTCTGGGCTGAGGGGGAACACCCTGCTGTAGGCTCCCAGGCCAATAGGTGGCTGTAGCTGCAGGCTCCCTGCCAGCAGCTGTGCCCAGAGTGGGATCTGGAGGCTGATCTCACAGCCAAGACAGCGCCATTCATCAGCACTCAATAAACAAAAGTGCCTCACTGTTTTATCCAGGAGATAAGCACAGAGGGCATGAGACTGCTTTCCCTTGTGCTGTCTGTGCTGAGCGTGGGAGCCCGTGCTGGCTGCCAGAGGAGCTGAGGCACTGCTGCTGTGGCACATGCTGTGGACAGGCAGGGAATGGGGGCTGCCAGGTGCCAGGCAGCCCCGTGGCTGGAGCCTCACGGGTACTGGGCACTGCGAGAGGCTGCTGCTCCAGGAGGCTGCCAGCCCTGCAGGACATGCTGCAGGAGCTGGGCCGTTGCTAAGCCAGCTCATGACATGTTACTCATTAGCACGCCAGGGTCAACCCAGCTGCTCTAAAAGTCACTTTAAGAAGGAAGAAAATTCTACTTTATTTAATTTTTACAGACACTTGTGTGCTTTGAACATCAGGGACTTTTTTCCCACTAACTGTTCAGCATTTGAATCAAATAGCTACTGGGAAGATGTCTGCAGCCTCTTTTCAAGGAGTAATAGCCAGAGAGGACAGACAGACCACATACACTGGTTCACCAGCATGGTCTTGCAGCTTGAGCTCTTGGAGACAAGAGAGCCAGGTTTGGGGTTAAGCTGTCCCCTTCTCACACTCTCCAGCTGCATCCACATCCTCTCTTGCTTCTGTAATGTCAAGTATAAGCCCAGAAAATGAAACCAGACCTGCTGGGTCAGTGGTTGCTGGGTGCTTTCTGCCATGGAAAATGGCCAGCTGTGATTTTGTTCATTTTACTCACTCTGTTTGGCTGTACCCTGGATGCCTCCCCTAACACCTCTGTGCTGTTACCTTTGGCAACATATCCTGCGGTCTCAACGGAGAACAAGATCAGGCTTGGCTGGGATTGATTTTTCCAGAAAATGATGTTGACTGGTGCTAATTACATTACTGCCTCTTCAATATTTATCAGTTAAATTGTCTGCCAGTGTTCTGAGAATCATGTCCAGAATGGCCACCAGGCCAAGGGAGCAGTGATCAAGCTTGCACAATATTACTTTTTTGAGCGTTGGTTTAATAACCACACTCATCAGGCACTTGGGGATTTCACTGGCACTCCACAATTTATTAAAACAGAAAACAATACAAAGGAGGAAGGAAACTGAAAAGCAAGAGCTCGTGTAAACCTCTTTCCTTGCAGCAGACTGAACTTGCCCCGTGTCCCTGAAGGGCTGAACCAGCCCACTGCCCCTCTGAGGGGAGCTGAAAGCAACGCAGGATTTTGAGACTCACACAGGACAAGCTTTGTTGCAAGCTGAGCACAGACCTGGTATAATGCTCCCGTGTGCACCATGATGACAACAATGTGGCCTTGTACAGGGGGTCCTGAGCTGTGTTCTTCACCTTGTATCAGACACGGACAGTGCTGCTTTTGAAGCTCCATTTTGTACCAAACAGTTTTAAATCTCTTTTGTGTCTGTTAAGAGAAAAAAATTTATGTCTCAAAGCAGAGGAAACCTTGACAACCTGGCACTCGCTGAATGTGAACTTTCTTCCTCTGCTTCCTTTTTTTATCCCCTCTCTTAAATGCTGCCGGAAGAAATGGGTCCTTTGTGCCATGCAGGTTACAAAGAGCAGTTGTTTAATGCAGCAGAACCAAAAATAAAAATGTGTGATTGCAGTCCTCCTGAGATGCAGCACAAAGATGGACAGCGTTAACCTCTTCTTTGCCAGGGGATGGTATTGTCCTGCCAGCACATCTATGCTGTGATAAACAGTAACATTTATCTACCTCAAGCCACACTGAGTTCAGTTCAGCTTTTGACTGAGAGGGTACAGCACAGGAAAACCCACTGATGCCTTTACAAAACAGGCCAGAGTGGGGATATGCCACCACCAAGGAAAGGGGTGGGAAACAGTTTTGCAGCTGGGCAGTGAGAAGACCACAACTCCCCCACACTATTTTGCTGTTCCCCAGACCGGGAATTCCTGCAGCAGTGCCCACCACAGCAGCCTGCCTAGAACCCAGGCCTTGCTGCCTGATTTTCCAAGGACATGTTGGAGATAAGGCTGTGGGCTTGGATAGACTGTTCTGGCATCTCCCTGCCCACTGCACTTGCATTTTGCTCTTGTGCTGGACGCTCATCCAATATATGCCCATAAAATGGCTACATTTCCTTCCTTGGCCAGGCACCACCTTCTGGAGGGAGCTTTCTACCTCAGTGCTGTTTCTTCTCCTGCTTTGCTCAGCCCAGGTTGAAAAGCACACAAGAAAAGCTGATCCCCTTTTCACCCATATCCAACTCATTAGCTTTGGCTTCTGATGTTTTACTGACCTCTGGTTTACATCTTCTTCTTACTTTGGGTTCCAGATCCCTGACTGTGATAACAAGCTCCTTTTGTTTCCAGGTGTGTGAACAACTGTGAGGTTTCTGGGCTGTTCATCATGACTCCACATAATTATCACTTCTCCCATGTAAACAATGTCCTCATTAGCCCCACAAGCTCCTGGGAGCATCCTTGTAGGCACTCTTCTCTAGTCACCTCCAATTCATTGCACGGGATAACTGTGCACTGATGCTCTGCCAGCTTCCATGGGCCCTTTGGTCCTTGTATGTGGGTGATGAGGGAGGCTCTCAGAGATGTATTCCCCTGAAGATCTTTCTCTTTCTCCCTGGTGGTGTCACACCTATGGATGTTACAGGATTACAGAATGGTTTGGGTTGGAAGAGACCTTAAAGATCATCTCATTCTAACCTCCTCTAGTGGACACCTTTCATGACCAGGTTACTCAGAGCTCCATCCAGCCTGGCCTCAAACACTGCCAGGGATGGGCCATCCACAGCTTCTCTGGGCAACCTGTCCCAGAGCCTCACCACCCTCACCACACAGAACCTGGTCATCCCAAGAGGCACAGAGATCTGTCTGGCTGCTGCTGTCCTCCTCACCTTCACCTGAATCTCCAAGGCCTGATGAAACAGTCTCTGGATGTTTTGTCCCAGCAAGGACTTAGGCCCCATACTGCTCCTGAGAGCTCCAGCTCCACAGTGGAGCTGCTAACCCCAAAAATCAGTGCCTGCCAGTGGTATGGTGGCTTTCCTGAGGGGTAGCAGGCAGCACAGCGTGGTGACCCAACGGGCACAGTGGGCCTGGCTGTTATCCTGAAGGGAATGAGGGAATGCTGAGTCGGAAGGGACCCACAAGGACCATCGAGTCCAACTCCTGGCCCTGCACAGGACACGCCAGGAATCACTGAGAGCTTCTTGAGCTCTGTCAGGCTGGGCCTGTGACCACTTCCCTGGGCAGCCTGTTCCAGTGCCCAACCGCCCTCTGNCTCCAGGCCGTTCCCTCGGGTACAGACGACAGATTTATTAATTCCCCCCCGCTGTCGCTCGCCCCGCGTCCTGCCGTGAGCCGCCTCGCAAGCTGGCTGTGGGCGGGGGCCGGGGGCGCTCTGCGGGGCGGGCTGCGGGTATGGCGGGGCAGNGGAGGCGCCGCCGGGGCTCCCGATACCCTTCCTGCCGCCGGGATGCAGCTCTTCTAGCCCGGCCTGGCCCCTGCTGCACCGGCCCCGCCGCCGCTTACCCCGGCCCCTCATCTCAGGGGTGTGCCGGCCGCCCTTCCTGCGCCCCCGGGCCCTGGAGGGCCGTCTCCTCGCCCCGGAGGGCTGCGGGCTCCGCGGGTCGCCCGCGTACCCCCCCTCTCCCCGGAGCTGCGGGCTCCCCTAGCCCGCCACTTCCCCTGCTCACCCCGGGGGTTTGAAGTCGCCCCAGCCCTTCCCCGCCCCTCCTCCCGGGGCTGGGGTCCCGCTGCCTGCGCGGGGGCCCGCGGCTGATCCGCCCCGCTTGCCGTGGTGCGGGGCTTGCCCTTGCCGGGCGCGGGGGCTGCAGCCGCGGCGCGCCTCCCTCTCCCTGCCCGCGCCAGGGAAATTGCGGGTGACACGTGTGCGGCTCCACCGAGCCCTGTAGTGCCCCGGAGCTGCAGCTTTTTATACTGAAAGCGAGTTTCTCCCGAGCTTCTGATTTCTGGGGCGATTCGTAGGATTCCTTGACCGTCCCGGTCGCGGCGCAGGTCCTGCATCTAAGCCCCTCTGAGCTCCTTCCAGACTCTCCTAAGCCAGATCCGTGCCTCTTTGAGGTAGGTCAAGGTTATTGTGCTCTTCATGCAGTGAATGGGGAAAGTGGAAATGTGGACAGACTGTGGGATTTCCTCAAGGTCACCCTGGGAATTGGACCCCAAGCATCCTCTCTCTTGCTGTACCCTGTGCAGCTGCTGGGCTCCTGCTGGGTGAAGGTGAAGTTCCAATCTGATTGGAAATCGGATTTTCCAGTGCCCCAGCCTCTTTCCTCCAAGGCTTCTCAGCTTTTGATTTATGCACCTTGCCGGGTGTTAAGGCAGGATCCTAGCTGTATTTATTTGGCCTAATGTTTTTTAGCTATTAGATGTTTACAGTTAAATAGTGTGTGTTTTTACCATAGTATGTTAATCTCAGAGTCATGCTGCTGTTAGGATCTGACTTCGTGATGTTGCTGCTGCCATTGGGATGGTATCTGCAGTGATTTTTAAGCAAGTAGCTGTGGCTTTGCTTCTCAAGAACTCGCTTCTTGGCAGTGCCAAGCAAAAGGCAACTGAACTAGAGTGGTGCTGATAACGATGTATCTTGTGGGACTCGGGTGGTGGTTTTCTTCTTGTCCTCTACTTCTGTTTTGCTTTGCAGGCTGTTATAAACAAAGGAGTAGGCAAGGTTTAATAGGAGGAGTTCCTCTAACCTCTTCCTCAGAAAATAAACACCAGGATTTAATGAGGGTTTACCCCTTTGAATGTCTTGCCTGTAGGATTTTTAACTACATGCTACTACTTGTAGTTGTTCATACAGGTGCAGTTCTTCTCCTGGTGCTGTGCCCTTGGGCTCCTCTGTTCACCGAGTGCCTGTCATAGTAAGGAGTGTTTTGTTTTGAGGGTGGTGGAGATCTGTGGCAGAGATGGATGGCTGAGATGGAAAAGGGATCAAATCTGTGTCGTAAATTGGAGCCCTGCTCTGCTCTGAAGGAAAGTCTGCAGTACTGTGTGATGCCCAGCAATCTTGTTTATGTTTTACTAGGATGCCAGACCCATCAAACATCCTCCTGCTGCCGTTTTAGGAAGGGGTAGTGTGCTGTATTAAGTTACTAAAAGGTAGAAGTCATTGACAGCCTGTCAAGGCCATTTGCTCCCCTTTTCCTGCCAAGATGTAAATTAGTGGGCGAGAGGGGGGAAATACCTACCTGGTTTGCCAAGGTGACAGCAGCATGTCCACATGGGAGCAGCTCCCTGCTCGCTTGTGCGTCATGTTTTGTCTTGTAGGTCTCTGGCAGGGGAAAGGTGTGATGGAGAGAGGGGAGAGAGGCACAGGGACTCGTGGTTGGTGTACCTTGAAACCTGGGAGCCGTAGGATTTGGAGCTGTGCTCTGATAAGGGAAATTTGGGGAAAGTCTTGCTTCGAAGCTGTAAGCATTTCATGTGCCTGTACAGCTGTTCTTGCATAACTGTTGTCATCCTGAGAATTGTGCAATAGTAGGAGGGAGAAATTTCCCAGAGTAGGGCAGCTGTGTTTCCAGGTGAGTAAATGTTGTGCTGTGTTTAGCTAGAATAAAATCTGTGTGTAGAGCCAACATCCCTGACCGGGGGCCCCATTCTGCAGACTCTCCTAAGAACAGCTTTTCCTTGAGGGTTAAAGCCCAATCTAGGGAACACCATTGTTGCAGGTTGTGTGATGACCATGCAATGCTGTGAAAATAGTTAAATATCTTTGGCACTTCTTGAGGAATAAATAAGTTTTGATAGCTGGGTATGCAGCTGCACTGTGAGCTACAGGGTGTGCCTAGGATGGGGGAAATGTCAGGAGCCCCAGGAAAGGGGCTGTGACTTGGTGCTGACCCTTTGGACAGCAAAGGGCACAGGGATACAGCAGGAGCTGACAACTCAGCAAGAAGACTCCAGACTGTCTGGGTGCACAAACTGTAAGAGTATAAAAGCCCAGGAATGCTTTTGTTGGGGGTCCCTCTCCAGAGGCACCAGGTCAAGCTGTATTTATGTCACTGCACCATGATTAAATTACTTAGAGCTTCCAGACATCTGAGACTGCTGTGGGAAACCCAGGGCTGAGCCAGTAAGGAAACCCTGTCTGACTGTGTGAGTGTGGGGTGTGCAGAGAGCCAAGAGGGGCACCTGTGGGGTCACTGGAGCTGCTCACTCTGAAGGTACATTGGTCCCAGCAGTGAAAGTGTGGAATGGGGGGAGTGTGACTAACAGAGTGGCTCCTGGGTGGTCAGACAGGAAAGTTTCCTTAACACACTCCGGGGTTTATCTGAACAATCTGCAGCCAGGAGGGTGTAAGATGGGTGACTGATGAGTTGTTCCTTCTTCCTCAGCGAGGAGTACCTGGTGTAAGGGTGCATGGTCTCCATCTCCAGTCCTCCAAAGGCTCAGGCCTTGGGTTTGCTGCTGAGCTGGCACTTACTTGTTTTACAGAAGCTGGAAAGCCTCTGGGCTCTAACTGCAGAAATAAAATGCTCCTGGAGGGTAATTACCAGATTGACAGTAGTTAGGAAGGTGAGGTGTCCTTGTGAAGTCCAAGGGCTGAGAGGCTTGTGCAGTGGGAAGAGAAGTTTAGCAGCATTGACCCTAACTGCAGAGGGACTCATGTCCCCTGGTGCTGACTGGCAGCAGGTCTGCCTTGGTTCACACGATGCTTGCTTTTGTCACTTGATCCCTGGTCTCACTTGCAGGCAGGGAACTGCAAATCTTTTGCACTGCCAACTTTGCAGTGCCAGCAAGATGTCTTGCACAGGGTGTATCTCTTAATGGGCTGGGCTTATCTGCCTAAAATCATATTTTGCTGTCAGAATGACATAAAAGAGCTTTGAAGTAGGCCCCAAGGGGAAAGGAAAAGAGTTGGGAGAATGCAAAATATTTTTGTTCCGTTGTTAGGAGAGCCTGGGCTGGGAAGATGATGTGTAACCAAACTGGGTTTGGAATGGCTGGGACAAATGATCCTGAGTGTTGCAGTTCATGTGTGTTCTGATAGGATGCTAATGCCCTGTGAAGGGACTGTCTACAGTTGCCCCTTTTCTAGGCTGTTTTAGAACAGAGAGGTATTTTTTCCTAAGCCTGCCTTCTTTCTGGCCTTCCTTTTTCAGAGTGGTTTTTTCCCTGTTGTTTTGTTGTGTTATTTTGTTTTGTTGTTATAGATTGGGGTCTTTTTTGGTTTGTTTTTTTTTCCCCTCTGTTTTTCCCTAGAGTGACATTTCTACACAGCTGATGGCCTGTCAGCAGTGTCCTAGTGGCCTGTCAGTGGAGTCCCAGAGCTGAGCACACCCACCCTTTACTGGAGTAAGTTGATACAGCTCTGGCAGATAGTGGAGCAAATTTGGTTTACACCATCTTGAGTTTGAGCCATCATGTGGGAGCTGTCGAGCAACAGGAAGAGTCTGGTCTCACAGCCTGTTTAACCTATCACTTACAAGTTTGTTAATGTCCTGTTAGGCTCCCAGTTGGACGTGTCTTTCTCCCAGCTGGCTCTGCTGTCCTGTTAAAATCTTCAGTACTGTGTAGGATAAAAGTCTGTACTGCTCCTTCTACAGCAACAGTGCAGGATGGGGAAGAATCTGCCTGTTTACAGCATTCTGCCTTCTGCTGCTGCAGGTACATAAGGACTGGTAATTATTCTTTTTACATTCATGATGCATTCTCCTAAATTCTTAACTGTGTTTTCAGGAAATACAAAAGCTTGCTTTAATGCCCATGGGTGCATATTGAGGCTCTCTTAGAAGTGACCAAACATCTGCACTACTACAGGTTGGGAGAGATGGAATTGTCAATTACTTATCATGGCAAATGAGCTAGAGATGCTGCCTGTTTTAGGTAGTGCATGGTTTTTATTTCTTTTGAACATGTTGAACACCATGCCTGTGTTTCTTGGTGCACTCCTCATAAATGGCTGCATGGACTCCAGCCTTGCTGGAGCCAGCTGTCTGTCTACAGTCAGGCAGCAGGGACATGACTGCAAGAGCCTCCTCTCTTCCAGAGAGCTGTCTGAGGTCTAATAGGGCAGTGTGTTTCAGCTTCTCTGGCACCATGATTTAATGAAGCCATCCTCCTTCAGCAAGGCTGAGTGCTCTGGCTGTACCTGCTTGGGCTGGGGACTGTCACTTGGCCATATCCAGCTAACAGTGGCAGCTTGCTAGAGCTAACACTGTGTTGCTCCAGCTAATCTTAACAGCAGATAAATATTTTTTCCTGTCCTCTTCTGTTTGCCTTCCAGCATAGAGATAGCAGGAAGGAGGAGGTGGATTGAGCTGTCCAATGCCAAACTTGGAAGTTGCTTTACCCTTGCAGTATTGATTGCCTGGTAGTTCAAGTTATTGTGAAGATAAAGTAACAGGAGGTACAAAAGCTTTAGAAAACAAGGCAAAATCCCAGACAAACCTAATGAAAAGACCTTATCACTCTGGGTGGTTTGGATTTCTGTCTGGCAGTTTCCTCTTACACAACTGGAAATACAAAAGCTTTGAACATTTTCTGCCTTAGGTGGGCTGTCTACATGGAGATACTATGCTCGGGGAAGAGGCACTCAGGCACTCAGAAGGAATATGATGGGTCACTGTTTATTTAATTTGTGGGGTTTCTGTTTATCTTAATTTGGGTACAGCCTGTGGTGAGCTGCTCACAGGAATGCAGTCTTATTTTATTTTGTTAAACTTTTTCATAACTGGTACTTGTTCTCATTTTGATAGTCCTGTTGTGGATGGGTGACTGCATCTGGTCAAACCTGTCCTGCTCCTTCCTTTGGCACTGATGCTGGTGTATGGCATATCAGGAGAGTTCTCTGGAATTTTTTTCTTTCCTGTGTCTGAGGCATTTATCCAGAAGCCAGGAGGAGAGAGGTTGGTTTTGACCCAGCTAAGTTTCCCCAAATAGCATGAATTCGAGGAGTTGGAGATGACTAAGTCACATCAAAGACTGTGCCTTCTCCACCTGGATTTTTACTCTATGGTTGGGGCTCATACTCTCAATTTAAAGGCTGTCCCAGCTGTGAAGAGCTTTGTGGACAGGGTGAGGAGAGGGAAGGAGAAGGAAATATTCCTCTCTTATATAGGACAGCGATACTTCTGCACGAGTGAGTGACTGGCTTGGAGGAGGTGTTTGGGAAGAGAGTTACGTGCTTTTCTTTTTTAATTAGAGCACAAAGATAGGGGACTTTCAGCAAATGATTTTAGTAGGAGAGATATGCTGTGCAAGTGAGCAATTGGCTTGGATCAAGCCAGAAGGAAGTGCCCTGATCCTTCATTTCTGAATTCATCTGCAGGTTTCAGTGAAGCCTTTTTGCTTTGACAAGAGGCTGCGCTGTGTGGTGTGAGAGCTCTGAGCCAGGATGAATGCTGGCTTTGTGTGGATAAGTGTCTGGAATGAAGCTGTAGCGTGTGGTGTGCTTAGTCTGGGCCAGCTCATCTTCATTTCTGCTGCTGCTGCCTCTCTCCCCTTGTCACTGTGGTGTCTGACACCTTACTGCCCATAATGGGTGTGCTGCCTGCATGCTTTGACAGAGAAAAGGGCAGTTCCCTGTTGCCTGATGGGCGTGATGGGATGAAAACACCTTCTTCAAGGCTGTGTGCAGACTAGGAGCAGCTTTGGTGCCCTGTTCACTGCAGTTCTTTTTGCTATGTGATAGTTAGGGATTTAAAAAAAAGAAGGAATTGTGTTTTAGGGACAGGCTGTGTCAGGGCCTTGCTGTGAATTTGGGTATTGCTTTCTCCTTTGCTGCAGATTTAGAGTGTGACCTGGGGTAAGCAATAAGATGTTTGTCTCTGATCCTGTCCCTTACGATTAAATGGGAACAGCAGCACTTCAGGGGTTTGCCACTTATAAACAATGGCTGTGGCAGCTGTTGCAGAAGGTATGATCTGATCTAGTAAATGGTCTCTTTTTCTAGGTGTTTCCTTTCCCTTTTTCAGTTTGTGTTGGCTTTCTCAAGGATAGAGGCACTAGCTTCCTTTTCCATGCCCTGGGCAAGACGAGCTCTTCTCTGTAGGGCAGCAGGAGCACTTGTTGTTTATGAAGGCTATTTTCTAAGCGTAGTGGGTTTTTTAAAGGACATAAAACTCATTGTGTTGGCCCGACCCCCTCCACCTGAACTGTCCCACTTGCTTTGTTAGCAGCTAAATGTGTGTATGACCTGAGCAGCTGTCATCTTTTTGATGCCCCTTCTTATTTTTTGCAGGAACTTACAATGTAGGTTAGCTCTGGTTCTTCAAAACCAATGGAGAGCTTGAAGGAAGTAGCTCGGATACTGAAGTGATACACACTGCAGAAATGCCAGACGCTATATAAACAACTAAACTCAGCCCCGGGCCCTTCCCAAAAGAGGGACGATTTGCAGAAATACTTCAACAGATGGTCTGAATCTGGCTTTGGGAAGGGGGGAAGAAATGCCAGGTCGCTGCTGAGCTGTGTGTGGGCGCGTGCCCGCGTGCGCCATGCCGCGCGTTCCCTGCCAGCACGCGCCGGGGAGGCTGAGCAGGCTGCTCCCACGGCCTCGCTGCGCTCGGGAGGCCTCTGCACGCCGCTGACTCGGGCTCAGTCGCTCTGCCAGGGCCCTGTGCGGAGCTGGCTCCCATTTTCCCCGTGGTGAGTTCAACTGTGCCCGCTCCTCAGGCTGCTCAGGGGGGGTGAGCCACGGGCAGTTTGTGGGTGTGTGGGGTCCTGTGGGAGAGAGGCTGCAGAGCTGCTGTGCAGCTCGTGGGACACTGCTTGGCACATGGGTGAGATTGTAGGGTCATCTCACACTGACTGGGCTGTCCCTACTGCTGGTGTAGTGTCCTGGACCTCTGTCAGTGCTAATTGAGGTGGTGTGGAGCTGGAAACAAATGGATCAGCTGTGGTAAAGGGCATGTCCTGTTTGGACACTCCTGGCAGCTTGAAAGGGCATGGAATGGGAAAGGGGTCATGGTTGGGGTCCCTGATGAACTCTGACAGAACTGGCTGCTGTGGCCAACCTCCCCTCTTCCTCTCCTCGATGAGATCACTGCTCTTGCAGGGGAAGGAGAATGCGTTTCCCCCGGAGTGCTGCATCACGTCTTGAGCGAGCTCTGCTTTGGGGCAGGCAGGTTCCCATGTCAGTTGTCACAGCTGACTCCAGCTGGGTTATGGATTGGAGCCCAGAAGTCCTTGTCCAAGGACCTCTGGAGCAGAACAGTATGTCTAGTTCCTGCATTGCCAAACTGTTGCTAGTCTTCCAAGGCCATGTGCCTGTTCCACCGCTCACTGGCATGACAATTACTTGTGTCTACTGCTGCTGCTGCTGCTGCCGCCGTGCACTCTTTGTGAGACAGTGTTGGTAATTAGAGCAGAGTTGTGAGATGCCCTTCAGGAGTGATTTTTGTTTGTAAACTTCCTGAAAACAGGTCTGATTCTTAAGCAATGCAAGATGAATTGCTTCCCTGAGGATGTGTCAGGTAAATTCTTGTGGATACATCTGTCAAGTAGCAGTATTGCACTGTGCATATGGAGTAGCCAGGTGAGACATCTGATGTTCGGAGAATGACTTTCCAAATATGATACATTTCACTTTTTCCTCTTTTTCCTTTCCTGTGTTACTCATCTCCCTGCACCCTGTTTAGGTGAGCAGGACTGGATGTGTTTTCATTTGCCTGTAGGCTCCAAAATATATTGTCTTCCTACAGGGAGTGCCTCGCCTGCCTTGCAGCCTGCTGATTCACAGCACTCTGGTGAGCAGGGAGCTGGTGAATGGATTATGCTACAGACTCCTTAGCCATCAGGCAGTGGTTGCAGTCCCCTTGACAATTCCTCTGCTTGTTACAGTGTGTATGAGTTTCCCTGGAGGAGCTGCTAACCTCTTCAGGAGCAGCCTGACCCATGTGGGGCTGCTGGTGCGTGTTTAGCAAGGAACCATTTTGCTATGGTCTGAACAGTTTTGGCGAGAGCAAATCAGCTGAGGTGGGAGGCAAGAAGGGTTGTTGGCAGTGCAGGAGTGGAGCAGTTGCATTCACATATCCTCACAGCAAAGGACCTGGCAGCAGCAGTGTCTTGTGGCTGAGAGGCAAGGAATATTGACTAGCATGACATTTAAGTGCATTTCTTCAAGTGCACAGGGAGCATTAGTGAAATTCTGCCTTCGGTGCTGACAAGTAATGAGATAAGCTTTGTTCTTCAGAGAGGTCTCTACCTGCTGTTGCAAAGTGTTTGGAAGGCCTTTTGTCCTTTTGTTTTCCTGTCAATCCTCCATGTCTTGTACAAAAGGCACCTGAAATACAGCCTTGGCTCTAGTAGGCAGCTGAGCTTACGTGGTGGCTCCTGCTCAGTGCTTCTCTGTCACCTTGCCTTAGGTGGAGCCTAGCTCCTGACTCCAAAGGGTGATGCTGGAAGGATTCATCCCTTCATGTCCTGAGGTCCTATTTCATTGACCTGCCATATTTTAATGTTGGTTCCCATGTTGGTGGCTGATGCTCTCAGTGAACTGTGGCTTTGCTACAGGGACAGGATGCGGGGTTTGCAGGATGCTTTGCAGTTTCAGCCAGGCTCAGCAGTCACTCTCTGGGACTCTTGAGTGACAGCTGTCAGTTGACATACAGACCCACAGGTCTCTGGGTTACTAGGCCTTTTACATAATTTTGTTCAGAGTCCAGGAGCTCTTATCTTCCAGGCTTCCCGGGAGGGATTCTTGTTCTGTTTTATTGTTGTATATTGCTTTACTTTATCAGTGCACTCAGCAGGCTGCTGCAGGCCGCTGCCAAGAGGAACAGCCCTCCTTCCACTACTGCCTCTCTCTGCTTGTGTCAACACAAGCATTTATGTGTTCACAGCTGGGCATGACCTGGGAATAGGCCTGGTCCAAAATGACTTCTTTAAATTGCTAGGGAAAGGAAGAGCAGTAGACTGAAATTATGCTGGACAAGTGGTTGAGTAACCACAGCCTCTGCCGGGAAAGTACATCGTGTGGCACTTTCCAGGGGCTAAAAATCCCTGGTACTGTTCCCTTTATGAAAATCTTTGCACCTTCTCCGCCAACACACTGTCAAGACTGCATCAAGCCTGTACCAGTGCCTCTTTGTGCAGAAAAAGTTGTGTTGGCCTACCCTTCTGCAGCACTGGCTCTCACCTGGTGTCTGGTTGTAGATTCTCTTTTGATGTGGAGAGGCAGCATCATGCCTTTGTGACACTTAAAATTCACATAGCATAGCAGCCAGAGAAAGGTGGTGGCTTTTCACATCTGGTAGGGATGGCCCTGTGTACTGCCAGATTGCATGCAGCACAGGAAGAAGTGGGAAGAGAGGGGAAAAAACCAACCCAACGGCTTTGCTTTGCTCCAGCACAGTCCCCTAGTGCTTACAGGAAAAGCACATCCTTCAGAAAGTACTTGGTGAGCATGAGTCCTTGGAGGTGCCAAGAAATATGACCAACTTCTTCTCCTCTTCCTCTCCTTCCCTTGCATGCCAGGAAGTGGTGACAGTTCCTAGCAGACACCTCACTGTGAACACAGCTGATGCTGAGCCTTCCTCTCCAGAGGTGACAGAGGTTAGGGATGTGCTTACCCTTAGGCTGGAGAGATGGGACGCTCCTCTCTGAACATACCTGAACTTTGCTAGGATTCTCCTTCCTGCTGTCCTTTTGCTTTTCCCTGCTGCAGCCTGTTCCCTTTCTGAAGACTCTGTTGCCATTTCCACGTGGGAGGTGCAACTGTCCCTACTGCCTGTCTCCATTGCCAGATAGATTTAAGGAAGTGTATTGGGATTGCCTAACTTGGTTAAGGTCACACTGCAGTCTCTGCATGCTGCCTGTCTGGCTGAGCTGTGGTGGCTGATTTTGGGGATGGGGAGGAGATGGGACTATATGAGGAGCATCACATGGCTGGATGATGGGCGACTTTCAGCCCTTGGTGCTGCTCCAGGGCTTGAAGCTGGTGCCATGTGGTACTGTGGGGAAGGGGGCTGCCAGCAGGGCCCCAGGCTCAGTCCCAAAGCAGCAGGGTGTCACCCCAAGGCTTGTGGTGTGCTCTGGGCCACAGAGATAGCTGGCTGGCCCTTCAGAGAGGGCATCCTGTGTCTATGATTGCCCCAAGGGCTGGGTGAATGAGCAGGGGTTTTGCACATTAGGCAGGCAGCAGCTGGGCCGAGTGAGCTGTAGGGTGCCAGCCGCAGTGCTCCTGTGCGTCTCCAAAAGCTGTGTCAAGGCAAGCACTTTCCGCTCTCTCACAGCTATTATGAAAGAGCCTGGGTTTGCTGCACCCTTCTCTCCCTTTGCCCTCAGGGCATGCTGGGCTTGTTTGAATTAATGTAATTAGCACATGCCTTATTAGCTCACTAAGGCACAAAGAACTCGTGTATATTTGTAGCCAGGTTAAGCAGCCCCTATTAATTTAATAACCGTGTCCTCCTCAGTGCATGGCAACAGTTAATCATGGATGGTGACTCAGGACCAGCCAGTGTGGAGGAAATTTGGATGAGGTGTATATGTGTGCGGTTCTCTTTTATTGTGTTGTATTTTTATTAATGAGCGGAGCTGTGAAGGGAATTAGCAGCAGGCGCAGTAGATGGAAGGGAACTTTCAGTGCGGGTTTACTAAACAACCAGCCCTGGATATTTCCTGTGTTCTACACTGTCGGTAGAAAAGGATCTGTAGAATGAATCAGCGAAATATGACACAGACTGGGAGGCGGAAATTTACAGAAATAAACTTTAGCAACCCACGCTTGAACTCTGCTCCAATCAGGTTATATGCTAGGTACTGATAGTAATTTTGTTTCATTGTCTACTCTATTTCCCCTTGGTGATTTTGAGGCAGAGGAAGTGGCTAGTGTAATCTGGTGCTGCTGGAATTTGAGACTGCAAAAGAGCACGGTTCTTGTAAAAGGACAAAAACAGTTGCAAATAATTTCATTTGCTCCAGCACTGTGGTCCTTGGTTCCTTTTACTATTTTGGATCTTGCCATGCACAGCACTTAGCTAGGTCCCATGGAATGCTGCCAGGAGGTTGGCCACCAGGTGTTTGAGTGGTTTGTTTTGTTTTTTGTTCTTTGGGGGCTTTTTTTACTTCCTTTTTTCACAGAAACTGCAGGTTATGGTTTGTGCTCCACCACCCTGGAATGATGCAGTCTGGAAGTCTAGGATGGTGGCATGTATTTCTGTACCAGTAGTCCTGCATGTGGGATAGTAAAGTCCTGCATTTGGGATAGTAAAGTCCTGCACTGATTCTAAAATGAGTGAGTTAAGCATTTGGGGGGCTTTTACAGCCAAGACCACTGTGCATGCACAGGGAGACTTCCTGCATTTCTTCCCTTCTTTCCCCTTCTTCAGTAATCACAGGTCGTGTTCTTTGTGGTAGAAGGAAGAGCAGGAAGAATGGTACTGGAAGGCTGTTGATGTGCTTGCATGTTTTGGTCAGGTTTTGTGCAAGTAAATGTTGGGGTGAGATGCAGATGTCCTGCCTGCTCCTACTCCCTCTGTTTATCTTACCTGTTTGCTGTTTCTCCAAGTGAACTTGGGCTTGCCAAGGCCAGGCCTGTTCTTGGCCATCGTGAGCTTGTGCAGGAGCATCATTGAGAAGATAAAGTTGTTACAGTCAAAGGGACAATGAAATCCCATGAAAGTGGACCAAAGTGTGTATGTACTTGTAATAGTGAGCCCTCTTGCTGCATCTGGCAGGGGACCAAGTCCCCAGGCTCCAGCTGAGATGGTGAGTTCTGGCTTGCATCTGCTGAGAACCTAGACCTCCTGGGAGGCACAGAAGGAAAACAAGTCTGAGATCTCCATGGACTGACAGGGCACGCACACAAGTCTGGCTGCAGCAGGTTGAAGCAGATAAATTTATTTCTCTTTTCTTAGAGCTCATTTTTAGGGGAGCCCCGTGTTTAAATGAAGGCTCTGTGAGTGGTGAGTGGGATGAGGAGATGTGATGGGTGAGGATCTGCAGGGCTACCCGTGTGCAGTTCCTAACAGGTGCGTTGCAGGGGGGAGAAAAAACCAAGGAAAGTCTGAGGGAAGATAAATACCTGCTGGGGTATCTCAGATGCTGGCCAGAGATGGTGGTTTCCCTCCCCTCCCTCTTTTTTCTTTTCATCAGGAGCAGGAAGAGACACTGCTTGGCTCATGCTGGCTCAGAGCTGTGGAATGCTTAGTACACACCAAGACAGGAGGCTTTTTCCAGGACAGGTTTTTTAGCCAGTGTTGTGACTTTGTTTGGGACAGAGTTAATCTTCTTTCTAGTAGCTGGTACAGTGCTGTGTTTTGAATATAGTAGAACAATGTTGATAACATGCTGATATTTTAGTTGCTACTAAGTACTGCTCATTCTAAATCAAGGACTTTTCAGTTTCCCATGCTCTGCCAGTGAGGAGGTGCACAAGAAGCTGGGAGGGAGCATGGCAGCAGGAAAGTTATGATGTAGGCACCATCGTGGAAACATGGTGGGATGACTGCCATGACTGGAGTGCTGCAATGGATGACTATAAGCTCTTCAGAAGGGACAGTGAAGGAAGGAGAGGCAGTGACTCTGTGTGTTAGGGAGTGTTTGGGCTGTTGAGAGCTCAAGGGTAGTGATGATGAGGTTGGATGCCTGTGGGTGAGAATCAGGGGAAAGGCTAAGAAGGCAGACACCCTGGTGGGAGTCTGTCACAGACCACCCAACCAGGATGAAGAGACAGATGAATTATTCTATAAGCGACTGCCTCGTGATTGCCAGCCCTCGTTCTTGTGGGAGACTTGCTGGATGGCTGCTGGAAGCCAAATGTGGCAGAGAGAAGGCAGCCTGGGAGATTCCTGGGCTGTGTGGAAGGTAACTTCTGACACAGCTGGTCAGAGAGCCTAACAGGAGTGCTGCCCCCCAGACCTACTCTTTACAGAGAAGGACTGGTGGGAGATGTGGTGGTTGGAGTCAGTCTGGGGTACAGTGACCACAAAATTACAGAGTTTTCAATTCTTGATGAAGTAAGGAAAGAGGTCAATGAAGGGGGTCCAGGAAGGCTGAAGACACATTAAGAAGGAAATTTTAAAGATGCAGGATGTCCCTATGTGCCAAAAGAAGAGCCAGCAGGAAAGAAGACTGGCCTAGTAGAACAGGGAGCTTTTGCAGGAACCAAGGGGGACAATAAAAGGGTTTGTTACATTTGGAAGAAGGGGCAGGTGACTCAGGAAGAGTACAAGGACATTGTTAGGTCATGTAGAGAGAAAATTAGAAAGGCAAAAGCTCAGCTAGAGCTCAGTCTGGCCAGTGCTATGAAAGGTAATAAAAAGTGTTTTCATAAATAACTAACAACAAAACAGAAGGCAAAAAAGAATCCCCATCCTTTATTGGATGCAGAGGAAACAGCAACAAAGGCTGAGGAAAAGACTGAGATGCTTAATGCCTTCTTTGTCTCAGTCTTTACCAGTAAAACTGAATATCATTGTGGGCAGGGACAGAGAGAGCAGAAAAGATCCCCTGCAATCCAGGAGGAAGTAGTCAGTGGCAAGGGTGCTGATGCAGCTGGTGGAGCAGCTCACCAAGCCAGTCTCAATGCTGCCTCCAGGGCAGGGCTACCAGGAGCCCACAGTGGGCACAGCAGTGACCTGAGCTGTCAGTCCTTCCCCTTGCAGTTTGGCCCCAGTGAACCAGCACCATCCCAGGACTACAGACTTTAAGGCATCCAGCAGGAACAGCTCTGTGGTTGGTTGAGTGTTGCTCTGGTGAGGTACTCCTGCAATTTGGCCTGAAAAGATGCTTATTCCTCCCAGCAGGGTCACTGGCACCCCTTTCTTTCAGGGAAGAAAGCTGAGTGCCAAGAGCCCTGGTTTCATTGCTGGTGGGGAATGAATGGTCCCTTTCAGGCCCCAGGACCTCAGCTGAGTGCTCTACCTTATTCCTATTGAGTTAGAATCTGGCCCTTAGCTTTCCCTTGGGCTTCTTGGTTGGTTGTTTTTAATTGCTGCTTTGTACATGGTGATTGTTTTAAACTGGGAGGGGGGAACTCTTTCCTATTCTATCAGCCTCTTGGCAGAGCACTCACAAGAAGGATTTGCACCATTTAGTTTCTCCATGGTATGTCCTTCCAGATAAAAGGTTGGTCTGTCAGCTTTTTGGCTCTGCCTTTTTGTTGACCACCACAGATTATTAAAGGGAAACGCAGTACATAAGTTCTTAATTGATCTCCTTGCTCTCTCTCCCATCTGCTAGAGTCCCAAAAACTCAGCAGACTTGTCTTCTCTCTCCAGAATATGCTGCATGAATCTGAAGCTGTAATTTCATGAAAATTGGTACAGAGAACAGATCGAGACAAAGGTGGATTTAAAAATATTTAGAATTGCATCAGTTCAGCATGTGAGTACAGGACTTCTCAGGTGGCACTTGGAAAGGAGCATTATGGCACTAAGCACCCACTTGTGCTTGTCCAGTAATGTCCAAGGTGCACTTGCTTGTACACCAGCATGATCATGTGCAGGCCATTTACTGTCTTGTCAGTTAGCTTGTGCTTCTACTGCTGGCTCTGCAGCTGCAAAGTAACCTAGCCCATGATAACCTTAACTTAAAAAAGCATTTTATGTAGAAGTTGCTACATATTTATATATAAATATGTATACTTCATTGTATTTGCATATGGGTTACCAGTTCTGTAGCTACTTCTTACAGATCCCTCTGAATTGGTGGAGGAACTTGCAGGTTTCAACAAACCAAAGATTGGAATCCACCACTATTTTCAAGCAAGTGCTGGGCCTGAATTTTTGCTGTGGCCATGCCCTGGCCTCGTATGACCACATCACTGAAGATTTTATGATAAGATGCATGGAAAGAGTTTTCAGCCCTCTGGCACCTACTCCAAGACAGTTTGCTTTGAGCATGAATAGTTGTCCTAAATTTAGAGGCTTGTTACTTGTGTTGTAAGTGTTCAGAGGAGTGACAGGGCAGCGGGGCAGCATGCTTGAAGTGGCATTTGTGCAGAGCAGAAGAGCCAGGTCTTTTGAGACTTGACCCAGTTGCCTTTTAGAGAACTTTGAGAGGAGGCAGGTTGAGATAGGAAGAGCACCAGCAGCTCCCATGGGTTTCCTTTGCTCCCCTCAGTCTTGCCAGGGGTGCTGTGAGCACTTTTAGACCTGCTGTCTCTCCCCTGTGAGGGAAGATAGTGCCTTAAGAGTGTTTTAATGTGTTGTCCTTCTGTGGAGGATTCACTGTTCTCACAAAGATGACTGCAAGCTCATTTGTCCTGCTGAAACCTTCCCTCCGGTTCCTTCCTCTTGGCATCTCCAACGTCTTTGATATCCAGACTTCCCATGTGAGCACTGGGTGAGTCACTTCTCCTAAGGGCTGTCCTTACTCATCCCATCTTGCAGCTCACTTGCAAAACCTCCAGGACAGGGACTTCCCTTGACTGAAGGTCAGAGCAGCCCCTAAAATGACAGATCCCAGGTAGGCATTGGGGCGATGCTTAATGCTGCAGTACTGATACGCCTGCCCATCTTCAAGAAGAGCGTTAGCTTTCCATCTCTTGATCTAGGGCAGTTTCCCAAGACATGCAAAGTCAAAGGGTATATCTGGTGTTTGTTCCAGACCAGCACAGGCCTGTTCCCCAACCAAGTCTTTCTGTCTTGGCAGATGGCTTGGCATCTCAATGTCACAGAGATCATGCTGACGAAAGAAGGGGCCTCCATGGGACTCCTTTTGTTAAGCAATAGGGCAAATGGCTTCTGCTCTAATCTAAGTAAATTGCTGGGGTTTTGGCCTGGAGAAGCTCTCCAGGTCAGGAAGGCGCTTCTCTTACTGCTCATAGTGCCTTCTGGAGGCCTTGAGGTAAGAGCAGGTTTTTGTCTCCTTGTCTTTACTTACTGCAAAAGATTTCTCAGCAAAGCAAGACAAAGTTGCATGATGCTGTACTGGGAGTGGGGGGCCAGCCTATACTTCCAGCAGGATGGAGAGTCCAAAGAGGAGGGAGTAGGAAAACTGGGTGTTTTCCTCCTACTCCTGCTGCCTGGAGGCAGGAAGTTCCCCACCTGCTTCCCTGCTGTTTTGTCCCCTTGCTTTCCAGTGATACCTACTGCTCCACTCGCTTTGCTCTTTGCTTTGGAGTCAGTAGCTATGCTGACTTTTCCTAGTGTGGCTGAGACCAGGTAGAGGGGCAGTTGCCAGGAGCAGTCAAGGATCTGCCTGATGTCTTTGGTAACTCTTTTGCTTTGCAAGGATGTGAGCCTGGTGACTGAGGGCGGCAGGCAAATCTTGACTGCTGTTGTGTGAATCTCGTGTAGTCTCAAGTAAATCCCAATGGAGAGCATAGTTGCAACAGTGTGCATGCAGTATCAGAATATAGGATATTGCTGTAGTCCCAGGGGCTTGTAGAATTGTCCCCTGTGACACTTCCAACATGGCCCTGCTCTAACTCCTCTTCTCTTGGAACATTATGAGTGACTGCATTGGTTTGCATGTGGTGAGTGAGGATATCTGCTAAGATGTTGGACTGTTTTTGTCCAAGGCTTGTTTTTTTCCTAAGCTGGAATGTTGTCATAGGCACAGGGTATTCCTCAGGCTGCCAACTATGTTTGGAAATCCTTCTGAAGGTAAAGGGCAAGTCAGTGATGGGGCTGGAATGTGAGCTCAGGAGTCTTTACGGCTAATTGGGAGTTTTGTTCCTCTTTTTCCCCTCTGTGGGCATCCAGGTAAATCTATACTGCCAGTACCTGCAGTTGCAAAGATAAACACCTCTACAGCATGCTGTCAGCCAGGGAACTCACCTGTTCCTTTGTGGCACGTGGGAGATGATGATTTGAGACATTCTCTCATCACAAAGCCTCTCAGCATGAAGTTTAGGCTCCCCAGCGTGCAGGGAGAGTGGAGGCTGGACATGGGGGCAAAGTTTGCCTGCAGTTTTGGAAGGGTGCCAGCCTGACTGTTCTCACGGTGATAAGAGGGAGTGAAGGGGGACACCCATCCTGACCAGCCTGAGGGAAGCTGCATGAGACAGAGGTCAGTGGTGGAGGGTGGGGAGGGGCTGCTGGAGCTGAGAGTCCTTGCAGGGGCTGTTAGGGAGGAGTGCCCTGCGTGCTGAGGCTCAGCATCCCGTGCCTTGCCAGCTGAGTGGGCGCTATGCCACTGAGCTTGTCCCCAGAGGGTGTGAGCAGCCAATGGTGCAGGCAGCTGGCATGGCACCTCCCTGCTGGGACTTTGGCCTTTTATCATCTGAGGCGAGGGGGAAGAGTGCCTTGGGCTTGGTGCTTTCAGAGCCCAGTGTAGTACGGGTACAGCTGACTGCTGACCACGAGGAGGTGAGTTTGCATGTGCAGCCCCGGGGCTTCTGTCTGGTGGCAGTGGTGTGAAGGGGCCGTGCTGTCCCCTGTGCACCTGGAGAGGTGACACTCTGTGGCAATGGGGAGCATTCACCAGCGAGTTCGAGAGCTGCTTTGTTTTCCTGAGGACTAATGCCTTGCCAGGTCCTGCAAGGAAATTCATGGCAGTCTCTGCTTTCAAGGGCCCAAAGGCAAGCAGGCAGCAGATTAAACTGCCACCTGTTTTCTCCAGCCCTCTGTCCCAAAATGTCCTGAGCTGGCAAGAGCAAAGTTGACAGCTTCTCCCCAGGTGACATTACCTAATGCCAACTCCCTTGTGTACTTTGTGCCTGTCATGCATCTAGAGAGCATCTTCTCTCAGGAAATATTTGCAGTATTATTTTGCACTCCTTAAACCTTATTGTGATGACAGTTTTGCTCCAGTCATTAACAAACTTGGGCAGTGTCTGCACCTTCAGATGCATTTGTGCTGTGAAGTGTGCTGATCCCAGGGGGTTTCTCCTCTCCCAGCAGGTACTCGTTGCTGATTTCTTCCCCCTGCCATCTCTGACTGTGAATGGTTGCGTGGCTGTGTCCTCTGGACAGAGTGGATGCTGGCACAGCTTTGCTTCCTATGCTCACCCTCTGAGCCCTGCTTCTTGACATCAGCTTCTCTCATGGGGGCTTTGAGTTTGTCTGCTCTCCAAACAAATGGAAATACATGCAATGGAGTCCTGACTTCCCCTTCTGCTGCTTATTCTTAAGTCAAGGTTGTAGTTTGGAAGTTGGTTTTCAGTGAAGCTTTAGCATGTGCTGGCCTCCAATTTGATCTCATTCCTGTCTGACTGCCCGACACAAATATTTGTGCTGGCATGGAATCAGGGATGGGAACACGTTTGGGTGTAGGGAAAAGACAGATTTGCTTTTTTCGGCCACAGCACCAGCTGACATTTGCTAAAGGTTTTCTGTCAAACTGGCAGCCTGTATGTTCTCAGATAAATCAGCATGTGCAGCAGTCTGAGCCTGAGAGGATGTGCTCAGCTGCACTGGGGCTGCTGGGGAGGGGTTCTGGAAATGGGAATGCTGGCAGAGGGCAGAAGTGAAGAGCTGGCCTCTGGGAGGGGTGGGAGGTGCTGCTGGCGGGACTGGGAGAGCTGGTGGACTGGGAGCCCACAGCTGGCTTGGAGGATGCCAGCTGTGGCTCTGGCAGCCTGGCAGGGGAAGAGTGGGAGGAGAGTGCTGTACCCAGCTCAGACTGGGGGTAGAACAGTGGCATCTGGGGGTAGAGGTGGCAACCCACATGTACAGGCACTAAATGCAATGAACAAGGTTAGAGAGGGTGGATAAGTTTAACCTATTTCTTCTCCTGTGATGTCTTGGCTTGTGGAGATGTTGGGTGCCTGTATCTCCAATCCAAGCTTGCTGGTGTGACACATTTATGAGGCTTGATGAGGTCTGTGTGCTCCCCTCCATGCCCCATGCGGGCTGTGATTCTCTAGTAAGCACTTTTCCCTCAGGTGATGAGGCAAAAACTGAAGGTTGAGAGTTCAGCCCCATGTCCCAGGGGATCAGGAGAGCAGATACAAAGGTTGGCCTTCCTGGAGAAAGCCTCACTGTCTGATTTGTGTGGGAAATGTGTGGCAAGGCAGGGGAGAAAAATAGCACCGCTTCGCCAGTGCCTTAGGCTGTGAGGACCAGGTACATCCAGAGCTGTCCAGGATTGCATTGTGGTACTTCTAGTGTGGCTGTTCTGTCACTGCCTGGAGCTGACTTTGGGGAGGTGAGAAAAGGGAAAGGCAGGACTGAGGAGGCTCCTGGGCTATTAATATGTCAGCATGAGCTTCGGGCCATTCGCACTGCTTCGGTGTGCATGTGGCTCTGAAACTAATTTGCCTGATCATTTTAATAAATGTAAAAGGGATATCCTGGTGTGCAAGTAATGGGGCATTAATCCATGCCTAGCTGTGTTAACAGCACTCTAGGAAGGAAATACTCCCATGCTGTTCTCACTCTCTTAATTACGAGATGTTCAATTTAGGATCCCCTTCCATGAGGGCTGCTCAGCCTCTTTGGCTTTTAGGTGTCTCTCTGGTGGCTCTTGTTTCACCTACCCACCAGCTTCCTCCCAGCTCCTCAGCTCCTTTTACCATACAGGTTCCCAGTTCCAGTAGTGCCATTGTCCTGAACTTTGACCATACAAAGAGTTTTTGAGGCATCAGCACCTTTTTGGTGCTGCTGGCTTGTCTGCTGCCCTAGTGCAGGTGCTGATGGGAGGTTTCCTAGGAAGATGCAAACCTTGCTCCTTGACACTTCTCCCACAGGAAGCCTTGGAGCTACACCCTGCTTGGCTGCAGATGCTTGCCTGCTTTTATGTGCAGTTTTTGGCTCCTGAGAGCACTGTGTTCCTGGGAGGATATACTTAGGTCTTTACTTAATCTCTTCCCTTTCTAGGTTAGATGTATAATATTGTTCTGGATTTGTTTTTTATCAGATTTTTGTTCTATAAAATTCCTGGCATTGTTTTCCCAGCCTGTTTCCCCCTGTCTTAGACTGCAGAATGGTAGCAGCTATTTTCTTGCTCTGGAAGTGACTGGGGTCTGGCTCTGCCCAGAAACTCCCTGACCAGGCCACAGGAGGCTTCATCATGCACCCTTTTTTAAAGGGACTCAGGGAGTTCTGTAGATTACAGCAAAGTGGTCAGATGGAGCTTGGGGTGACTTTGGGTTTGTTTTGCAAATGGTCATTCGTTGGAGCTCTGTTTAAATAAACAGAGCTCAAATAAGCTTTCCACTTCATTGCATTAAAATCCCTTAATTCATTAAAATCCCCTGGCCACAGACATTCAGGCTTCTGCTGTGCCAGGTGCTGTTTAAACAGTTATCAAGTGCTGGTGTCTGCTGTAAAATGATCACATTGTTCGCTTCCCGTCGCTCGTCCGCGAGTTGAGTGGCTTTTGTTAGGGGAGATGATACTAGTCCTGGTATTTGCTGGCTGTACAGCCAGCACCAAGGAAACCTGTAACTTTGCCCAGTTTTAAACCCAGGAAGGTTGTTTTTACCCTGTCTTGCTGTGCAGCTGCAGCAGGAGCATCTGTTCCCTGGTGGGAAGCAGCAGCAGTTTTCCAGCTGGATCAGACAGCTGCAGAGGGCTCTGTAGTTACTGGGCAGGTGGGGAGCTGAAGCCAAAAGTCAAAAGAAAAAAAGGCAAGAGAGAACTGAACTCAGCTGTCCCAAGTCCCTCTTGGTGCACAGGGACTTCATCGCCCTACTTGTGTCAGCAGGTAGGAAACAGCCCTGTGATGTATTTGTGTGTCCATCTTGGTCTCTCACACTTTTGGCTACCCGGCTGTGGTGAATATTGACAGCCTTGCTGTCTTTTCTTGCTGTTGCCCTTTGTGAGGGATGTGTGTCCTCTTGAATGACCCCCTGCAGGGAAGGGTGCAGCAGAGGCAACAAGGGAGGTTTTGCTGGAGCTTTGAGCAGGCTGTCAGGACCATTTGGTGCATGTATTTTGTCAGAGCTGTCTCAATAAACACAAGTTTATTGAGGATGTAGACATTATCAAGTGAGTTTTCATGGTTCTTGGCTTGTTTATGACAGGGTTACAGGCTTTCAGCAACTGGTCTTTCTGTGTTTTTATATTTTTGTTTTATTCTAGTTAATTTGATAGAAAATTAGATTAACCTAAACCAAACTGCTCTTGTGGACATGCATATGAAAGCACATGTAATGAATTGATTTTCATGTAATTGATTTTCACTTGGAACGTGCAGACTTAGCTGATCTGGTGCTTTTTAAGGTCTGCAGCCACAGATCAGTTGAGATCAGATAAACTGTCTGAAGAGGGGTCACAGAAGGTGTAACAGCATTGTGCAGTGGGTGAGGTTTGTATGCAGTGTTTTGAAGAGGAGTGCCTTGTCTTAGGGAGCTCCATGTGCTGGTCTGTCACAGCTTTAGCTGAATGTGAGGCTGCAGAAAAGGCAGTTTCAGTCTCATGTTGTCTAAGAGTGGAACTGTACAAATGGTTTCATGCTGTCCTGTCCTTGGCATTTGATATAATGAGAGTGGGACCTGAACTCTTTCCCATACCTGTTTGCACCATCACTAGCTCTTTACACTCACAGGGACTTTTTATTCTTGGGAATGCACTGAGAGCCAGAGGTATCTCCAGAACAGAGGTGTCAGCCCATAGGCCATCCTGTCGGATGTGAGATTCCATGTGGCTCAGGAAATCTGCAATAAAGGAGCAGATTTCAATCCAGTGGCTAAGGGCAAAGGTACCTCCTTTGCTTCTGGCTCAGCATCCAGGTGACAAGTAAAAGGGAAGAGGGAGGCAGGTGGCTGAATACTGCATAAAACATGGGGTGTCTCATTCCCAGGCTGGAGGTGAAGAGATGAAGACATCTCCAGAAAGCTGGAAGTTGTGGCCACTTCTGAAATTGTCTCTGGTGTCCAGATTTCTTTGTGTGGTGACTTCTAACAGCTCTCATTAAACACTAACAATTAGGAGTCTTAGAGAGAGCTGGTTCCTGCAGTCTGGCACTGAGCTGAAAGGAGCAGTCCAAAGGGCAGAGTGGCATCAATAGGTTGTGGAGGGAGAGGCATTGCTTTAAAGTCAATGTTGGCACAAGACTGAACATGAGCTATCTATTTAAGCTCAGAAATAGGGGAAGGATAGTAACTTCTATTTTTTGAAGACTGTCCTTTGGACACAGCATTTATGTGTTGGAGGGAAGTACTAGAAGAATCTTGTGATGGCACAGGATTGTCTTGGGGTGGCTGGGTGGACCTGCAGAGGGTTGAGGATGCACATGGTACGGTCTGAAATGCTCTCTGAAGTTTGAGAGAAGTGCAGACACTGCGGTCCTGGATCTTGGGCAGAGCTTGTGCCCTGCTTGGCTCCAGCCCCTCCTCACATGCTGCTAGAACCTGATGACCCTGGCAACTCTTCCCTCCATATGTCCTTGTGTATTTATATACACACACCCACATTTCTAAGGCTCCCTCTTTGAAGAGATCAGGTGCTCCCTTGAGTCACTTGTGCTTCAGCTGTCCTAACCCTACAGCCTGCCTGCCAAGTAGCACCTGGGCTGTAAGAGTGTGAGTGTCTCAACTTTGTGTTCTTGGTGTCTTTCTGTCCTTTCCCAGGAAGAAACTGAAGTGAAAAAGAAGTGACTGAAAAAGAAGGATTTGAAGGAACAGATTCATTTCTTAACAAGATCAAGTTGGAATTAAATGGCTGATAAACAGATCAGGTAACTTTATTTTTTTTTTTTAAATTGTGCTTTAGGGTTTTTTTTTAAAGTCTTTCAAACTTAGTTCGGTTTGTGATCCAGGAGGTTGGAGGAAATCACCTGATCATATCTTCCGGCCTTAAACAGTTCTGATTCTTTCTCTTCTTCTTTCCTACCTGCTTTTTTTGAACCTTCTCTTATTTTCTGTCTCTGCCATATTGTCACATCTCTGCTTTCTTCAGTTCTTTTTTCTCATTGCCTTTTTCTTTCTACCCTTCATGAGTCCGTTCCTTTTTGTTTCTTCTTTCAAAGGTCACCCTGACCTGCTGACTTCAGCTGCTGGCATCAAGGGAGCAAAGCCAGGTCCTTGACCAGCTAAGGATGCAGCACTTGTAATGACAAAGTCCACATAGCCTTGTGCAGCCTTGTGCTGTTACTCTAAATACAGTCAAGGCTTGAGTGATAGCAGGAACATGAAGTACCAACAATGATTATGATGCTTATGTGCACAGTGGGAACTTAAGAGCATTGGTTCTGGTAAAGGCTGGATTTGAATCTTCACTGGAAATGAACTGGGATGCATTTCCTGGAAAGACACAGTTCTACCTTTTGCTTCCTAAGAGCTGAGACAGGAGGGTCTGCACAGTCCTCCACATGGGTTTAACTTTTTGCTGCTTGTGAAGTTGCACCAGCTAAGTGACTCCTATGTGCTGTGGGATTCCTGTGGGGTTTTTCATGATGCTTTTCTAACATCTGCTTTTCCAGCTCAGGACAGGTAGGGTTGAGTGGGTGAATGAAACATGGTGACAGAGGGACAGGACTTGGCAGTGCCTGAATGCTGCAGGCAGGAGAGCTGCCCCTTCTTAGCATTTGCCATGATTAGGATATCTTCCTGTCTGCCTGTCTTCTACAAATGTAAACAGTCCTGAGCTGTGCTGATAAAAAGACAGCATTGTGCAGTGTTTGTGTGCCTAGATTTGGCCATCATCCGCTACCCCATTTGGAGAGCACTTGGAACTCTTCCAACACACCCATGAAGGGCATGCTGAGATTCACCTCCATGGAGCCTGGCAAGTCTGTGTTCCTGATAACCTCAGCAAAGCAAAATGATCAGATGTCTGTGACTGTTTGGAGCTTGGTATTCTGAAGGAAGATGAGACGTGTCCTAGAAGATGTGCTCTGGCCTCTCCAGTGTGCTCTTGGTGGTGTGAGCAGGAGCTTGCTGGCTACAGGGACTAGTTAAAAGGCTGAGGAGAACTACAAGAGGAGAACTGGGATGCCTTTGTATCCCTTCTTGTATTAAACTGAGCAAATGGCTTTATTTGCATGCTAGCCTGCATTGTCCCCGTTTCACTAAGCCCTGCACACGTAGGTAGTGAGAGGCAGTAGCTGTGCAGAAGATAAATAGGACAGAGAGACCAGGCACAGTGGATTCTTATCCCTTGAGAAAGCAGAGAGCACTGACGTGTGAAGTGGGATGACTCAGTCACAGGGGAGAAAGCTTTTGATTCAGGTGCAATGGTCTTTGTCTCATGTTCTCTGTGCCTCAAATCCCTCACCTCTCCTACTTTGGTCATCTCTCCAGTCCATGGGACCATGTGTCTGCAGTGGTCACAGACCTGGCTGCCAAGGAGATTTGTTTCTGTCACCCCTTAGCAGAACAAGATTGATAGCAAAAGACTAAAATCAACAGCAGTGGTTTGCTGCAAGGTGAGATCAAGGGCACTGCATTTCCGCAGCAGTGCATGTGGAACTTAATCTCAGTATCTTGCTGGATCAGTAGTCCATCCATACTAGTTTCCCCCTGCAGTGCTCATTTGAGGAACACAGGGGAAATCCAGATGGTTAGATTCAGGTGTGATGGGGGTATTGAGCAAGGATTTCTCCCCCACAAGCAGAGGGAGAGTCTGTCTGCAGCCTCAAATTTTTGTCTTGCCCGGGCACGCCAGACCATTCCCCTTTACTGCCCGGGTATGTGCTGAAATGGAGGAATCTCTTGCAGTTAGAGTAGCTGCAGGCAGGACCTTTGTGTCTGTGTCTCAGTCCCACCTGATATGAACCCTGTGATGATTTCAGTGTTGGAACAGGTTGAGAAATGCAAGTGTTTGCTTGTCCCAGGTGTTTCAGGGACACTTAGAGAAGCAATGACAGTGCTGAGGCTGGAAGGGGGCACTAGCTGTGCCTCACAGTCTTGTGACCTGACAAGTGACTTCAGAGCTGAATTTGGGGAGGCTGAGGTGATCCTGTCTTCAAACACCTTCCTTCCCAATGGTGTCTCCATCTTGGTATGCTTTTATCTGGTCTCTGATAAAAGAGGCCTCCTTCAGTGTGACTCTGGGTTAAATAAGGAGAGCACCATGATGTGAAGCTTACTGTTTGAAATTTTCCCATGTCCTGAGAACAAGTTGAGTGTAGGAGTTCGCAGGCAAATCTATTCTGTTCTCAGACTGTGGCACAAAGATCCCTGAGGCTGGTGAGGTCTAAAAGCCTGGCTCTGCACTGAGCTTGTGCACTGATTTGGGCCTCCCTTCCTAAAGTACTGTGCTGATTTAATCTCGGTCAGCACTGTCTAGTTTGGAGTTGTAGGCTGAGCTCAGATCTGTCTGCCTGTCCTTGGCATCTCTTCTTCCAGCTGTGCCAGCCCTGGGGCTGTGTGTGTGTTGTATCGTGCAGGTGTTGAGGAGGAAGGAGCTTTGGGTGCAGGACAGCAGAGGCTGAAGGGAGCATGCCAAGGTGTGTCAGGATGTCAGTCCTGAGGTGTCAAGATCATGCTTAGCACTTGGCAAAGTATTTTATATTTTTTCCATTCCTGGTTTATCTACTTTCCTCAGGGACCCTTCAAGTTGAAACCTTGAGTCTCTGTATCCTGCCTTTCCCTCAAACATGGCTGTTTATTGATCCTTTCTGCAATTGCCTCTTGATGCAGAGTGCTCTTGGGGGGAAGATGTTTGCAGGGCTTCACCCCACCATTCCCTGGCCAGCCTCAGCACAGCTGCTTCCAAGGGATAATGCAATCTGTCCCTCATCCAGAGCAGCAAGTCACCATCGTGAAAGGCAGCGTGCTGGTCCCCCCGGTGGGAGGATAGGCCTTGCAGGCCGCACTCCAGGACTGCTGTCAGCCACCAGTTTAATATCTGACACATCCTGTATTCAGGGAGCCATATCCTGCGCTTTATTGGAGGGAGCTGCCTCAAACAGGCTTTCTTTGTCTCTGTGTGCAGTGGTTTATTGAGCATGTAAGTGCAGGACATTTTCCTTAATTGAATTTGCTGGGAACCCGTGTTTAGCTGATGTGGCTTTCGCTCAGTGCCACTTGCAAGAATCCTCTGTGGGAGCACAAAGGCGAGCGGGAAAGGCGCCGTGTTTCGGAAGGACGTGCAGCGAGACAGGTTTTGATTTCCCCCAGAGGTCTGAGCTCACATCTCCGCATCTGCGGCCGTGTGGGCTGCCAGCCCGGTGGTTTCACCAGGCTGCTGCTTGCTGTGTGTTCCCCTGGCCCTGGGCACTGGGTCTGGAAGCGGTTTCCCGTGGCTGTGGCCATCTGCTCCGTGGCTGCCAGCTGGGCGCTTCTGCTGGGCCCCTTCCCACATGATGGTAGCAGCTGCCGGGTCACGAACCTCTTGTTAGCTGCGGATCTGATTGTGGTGCAGGAGAGTGTTTGTCAGTAACTGCTGGCTCGGATGCCATCAGGCCCTAACTGAAGGCTGTCCACGTGGTAGATGGTCCAGCACTCAGTTTATCTCCTCTAGGGACAACAGAAATCCCTGGGTCCTGGGCAATAGGATTTTTTCCTGCTCTTGGCAATGTGTGGGTTAGGTGTTTGGCTCCACTCCACTCATCAGTGGTTTGCCCTGATTTTATGTGCAGCTTTCTCTGTCTCCCCATATACACAGCAAGAACCAAGCTTTGCTTTGTGGAAAGGCTTCCTTTGTGCTGGAGGAACAGCCTTGTCTCACAGTGATGCATTAACTCTGGTCATGCAGAAGATCTAGCTTTTTCCCTTCCCTGATGTTGCTGAGTGCTAAAACATCTGTGTATCTCATCTCCCTACAGTCTACCTGCCAAGCTGATCAATGGAGGGATAGCTGGGCTGATCGGGGTCACCTGTGTATTTCCCATTGACCTGGCAAAGACGCGCCTGCAGAACCAGCAGAATGGGCAGCGGATGTACGCCAGCCTGTGAGTACCGCCCGCAGCGCACCTTCCTCGGCGCCTCCTGCGGGGAGTCCTTCCGCTTTGTTACCTCTTTCAGGGGAGCTCAGCATCTCTAGGAACTGGGCTGTCCTCAGGAAAGCCGGGGACAGTCTGAAGCCGAGCTCTGCTAGAGCAGATAAAGCAAACAGAGCAGCTGTTGAGGCTGCTGAGCCGAGCAGAGGAGTCCTCTGCAGAGGACACATCTGTTTGCATCCCTTGCTGGGGATCAGCGTGTTCACTGCTGCCAGGGCTCAGAACCAAAACACAAGGAATCCTGAACACAAGGAGTCTGCTGAGCTGCAGTCAGGTGCCCGAGGGAATTTCTGCCTCTGTTCTGTCTCCTTTGCTCTGATATTGGAGATCCTTCCTTTGCTGTGTCAGTTTTAAAAAGAGGAAGCAGTCACTCATTCCCAGTCTAGAGCATTGCATGTGGACCTTTTGAAGGATCACAGGTTGACACATGTTAGTTATACCAGCAGTCCTGTGTCCAAAAAAACCCCAGGTGCTGCAGGCTGTAGGAAAAGAAGGCATTAGTGTATCCAGCCCACCAGATACACCTGGAGTTCGTGTTGGATGCTTAAGGCTGCTTATCTGCTGTGGGAATGTGTACCACACTCAGCACAAGATGCTTTATCCTAGGAACCAGAGACAGGCCTTAGTTTTCCAAAAGAATTGGTGGTATTGAGGGGAAGAAGGGACTGGGACTGATAAGGTATGTCCTGTCCTTCTATCACTTTGTTTGGAACTGGTGTTACCTGCTCCCTGTTCCTCCACACCATCTTTTCCTCTTTCCTGCCCAGGAGAATTTGAGGCAGAGGGGGAATAGGAATGAAATGTTCTGTATGTTGATGGCTTTAGTCTCTGTGCCTCCTTGCTCTAGCTAAAGACATGAGGTTAGACTGTAGGCTCTGATGCTTCTCTTGACAGTTCCTGTGCTCTCTGCTCCCTGCACTGTCAGTGTGCCCTGGCTTGTTGGCAGGATGTGGCTGCCCATCTTGCTTTTCTCCCCTTTTGTTGTGTCCTGCTCCTGCTGTAGATTGCCTCACCTTCCTGAGGATCACTTACCCTCCTGACCTGACATGTGACAGCAACAGGAGCTTGGGCAGGATTGAGAACGTGTAGGTACCCCTTGGGACTGCATGCCAGGATGTCTCATGCCTGGAAGGGAGCTCAGTAGGAGAGAGGCTTTTGACCTCCAGCAGTCAAGTGCAAGTCAGCTCCATAGCCAGGAATTGCTGTTAAGGAATACATAAGATTTACCCTGTATGTTTGAACTGGCTGCTTCTAAGAAAGGGAAGTGCTGAGCTTTCCTAGGAAAGTCCCCCCTGTTACAGAGGATTATTTTTCTGGAAATGCTGTGTGCCCATCAATACTAGATTTCCTGATTATACCAATTACCTGGTGTCTGCTGAACACCCAGGAAGGCAGCAAGTTCCTTTAAAACGGTGGCTCTCTTACTTTAAGATAGCATGCCTTGCTTCTGCTTGGCTCAAGAGATCTTTGGCATCAGGGAACATTTCACTTGAAAAAGACAGACACTGGAGGACTTTTGAGGGCTGAAGAGATCTTGGCTTTTGGGCTGTGCTGCCCCAGGTATGTTATGTATCATTTTAGTTGGCTGTTGGCTCCCTTTTTCCAGGGAGAGAAGAAAGCCAGATGTGGCTATGGCTGTGTCTTGTTAGGCTTCAGCTTGAGGGGCTTTAAGTGACATGCAAGCTTTATGTTGATGCAGCAGGGCTGTATGAACATGGTGGGGAGCAGCTCTTCTCATTCCTCTCCCTGCTGCAGTTTGTTCAAAGCAGCATCACTGGCTCAGGGAAAATGTGTTGCCTGCAGCACTGCAGTGGAAGAACTTGATGGGAGGGATAGGGAGAAAGGTGCACTGAGATTTCTGGGGCTTGGAGATGTGTTGGAGGGGCTGCTCAGAAGAAGGAGATGAGTATGAGCAAGTTGCAGGGGCTGGGGTGGAATGTGTGAAAGACAAAGGATTCAGGAAGTCCCAGCAAAGAGGGGAAACTCATTGCCATGACTGGCAGCAGTGCAGGATGGGCTCTTCACAAATAACCCTGGAACAGTCTTAACCCAGGTATGGCCAGAAAGCCCTCAGGGGAGCTCTGTATTTCCTTCTCTTCCACCTCAGCACTACTGCAGAGCTGAGAAGAAGTTCACTCCTTGTGTTGCCAAATCTCTTAAAAATGTATTCATGGTTTCATCAGCCACACTTCTCTTACTACTGCTTGAAAGAGCTTTTTGTTCCTTAAATTATGTACACATACATGCATGTGCACCTTTCCCTTCCCCTATGGCCACAGCAAGTACCTGTCTCTTCCCAAAGACCCTAAAGCCACCTTCAGCCAGCATCCAGGCTTCATGCAGCTGTGGTCCAGAGAAGGGAACTCTGCCAGGGAATCTGTGCAGCCTTTCTGAACTGTGCCTTTGGATTTGCTAGGTGTGTGTGTCTGTGCCTTCAAAAGCCTTTGAGCCATTCCAGTGCTCTGTGTGGTTTTCCCACGTGTAGTAAATGTGTTTGCACCGAGGAGGGTGACAGTTTTCCCCTTGGAGCACGGTACCCTGCTGTGCTCTCCTCAGGGCAGGAGCCTGAGTGCTTGCTGCCTGCTGTGGGACTTGATGTGTTAAAAGAGAGCACTTTAATCTGCGTGGGAGGCCACAGATGACTGAGTGTTCAGGTCATCTCGTGTTTGTGTGCCTTGTGTCAAATTTCACAGAGTAAGTCAAACGAGTCAGCCTGGGGGGTTTTGGCCCCCCTTTTTTCCCTTCCAGAGCTGGATTTAAAAATGTGTACATGGGGATCTGCTTGTTAGAGCATCTCATGTGCATTTGCCACAGGGGACCCTGGATAAACAGCCCTTGCAGTGACACTTTTCCCTTTTGTGTTTCTAGAAAGCAGACAGTGTGGGCAGGGTGAGCCAGGGGTTTCAAAGCCCCTGTGAATTAGGGGTTGAAATTGGACTCAGGCCTCAACAATGGCACATTCAGAGGCTGACAAAGTTCCCATCTCAGCTGAGGGTTTTGCTGACAGAATGTAAATGGCAACCACTCCAAGAAATTTGCTTTGTTTTTCTCTGCACTCACCCACCTTTGAGGTCCTGTGGTTCATCTCCCTCTGTTTGGTTTGCAGGTCTGACTGCCTCATTAAAACAATTCGGTCGGAAGGCTACTTTGGCATGTACAGAGGTAAGTGCAGCTGACTCAGGCACAGCACAGCTTTTGCGTTGGAAGCACTGGTGCATAAGTAGGAGGAGAAGCTCTGTTCTCTGGCATATAAAGCAATAACCTGGCAATATCCTAGGGGGTTGAACAGTGCAGCTGTTTCTGAAAATAAATTCCTCTGTGCAGGTTATTCAGATACCTGACACTGAGGGTTTGGGTCCTCCTCATGACTGTTTTAGTGTTAAACCTTATCACTTACTGGAGTTCATCTTTACTAGCAGTTTAAGTGAAGCTGCTGGACTTTGTTTCAGGACTGTATGTTATGTTTCCCAGCTTGGGCATGAACTTTTGGCAGGGACAAACCAACTCTTGAAGTTCTGTGGTTAATGATTGAATTTATGTCAAAGCCATCCACCAGCATGGTCAGGCCTGCTGTCTCAAGCATGCCCAAGTGTCTTGTTCAGCCATTATGACGANCCCCCCCCAAAAAAAAAAAAGTCCTTTGGGATGGTAAGAAAATCAGAGGTTGGCTCAAGGTGGAGCTTCAGCTGTTTGGTTGTTGTGTGCTGACCTGCTAGAGATCTCTTGGCTCCTTGGCTCAGGCTGTCTGTTACAGCAGTGAGTTCCTCAGCTGACATTATACCTTTTCTAGTTTAAATACAAAGTCCCTGAAAGTTTTTAAAGATTTTGAGAAGACCAGCAGGCCAAATCCTGACTTTACTTGTAGCAGAGGAAAATGTGGAAAACCTCCTTGGCTTCCAGCACAGTCCACCTGGCTTCATTGACACTGAGCTCTGGTTCATTTTATTTCCTGATAGTCACTTGCCTGCATATGCAGTTTTTATCTGGCTGCTCAGACAGCATTCCTGGTGGCACTCACTCACTGATAAAGCCTGATTCAAGTGCTGCTATGATTAAGTCGAGCCCTTGCGCTTTGTTTTTTCAAGCGGAAGTCCAGCGATGCTGGCGCCTCTTGGCACGTGTAGTGTCTCTTGCTGCTTCTTCCCTGCTCCTAAGGAAACACAGGCACTGTGGCTGCCAGCCCGGGAGCAGGCACTGGGTGTTCAGGCTGCGTCTCTTGCCCAACTTCCTGGTGGGCGTTTCAGGGGAGTGTGGTGGATGGCCGGGACGGATTGGCTGCTTTGCATTGGCTTTCCTGGGGGCAGGCAAGAAGACAAATAACCTCGAGGAACCCTGGCAAGCTCCGTCTTTGATGCTAGCAGTGACTCGTTCCCCTTTGATTTTTTCCAGAAGCTGGCTGCTTCTGTGTTCCTAGCCAGGAATTCAAGCTTGTGTTAACTTTGGCTGTAAATATGCAAAGGCAGGCTGCTTGGTGGGAGGCAGAAGGAAGAAGCTGTTTGGGGAAACTTACAGGGGAGACTGTAGGACCAAGAGATTTTGGGAGAATCAGGGCTTTTGGGAGGGTCAGCTTAGTCCTGTTAAGGCATAGGGTGGTGGAGAGGATGTGGATGTCCAGGCCACTTGTCACTTCCAGGCAGAAGGGTGCAGAGGGTTTTGCATACCTCTTTCTTTTCTCAACCCTTCCCAAATCTGTTCAGCTTGGACCATGTCCCTAACTCTGCTCAGGGTGCTGATAGTTGGTTGGATTTACTTGTCACCTCTGACTATTAAATAGGAGCTGCGTGGGAGAGGCCTTTTTTGAATAGCTCCAGCTCCTTTCAGAAAATTACAGATACTTCAGCATGGCCAGGGTGCAAAAGTGAGTACTCTGAAGAGCAGCAATCCTGGTCTCTGTGCCTCAGTTCTATGAGCTGACATGAGCAGCCCTTCCCTCCATCTCAGGGAGATGGTTAGCAGGTAAAATACATCCAATGTCCATGAAGATTGTGTGAGTCCTTTTCTGGAAAGAAGGTAAAGGGATGTCTAAGCCTTGCAGACAGAGAAAGATGGAAATCAGGTAGTGGGATTGGTTCCTGCTCCTTCCAGCTGTCCTAGTTCCCCAGCAGAATTTGCTGAATGACTCACAAGCTCTTATTTGCAGCCTTTAAGCTGAAATTGGGAGGATTATATGTTAATGTGCTAAAGTAGCAGCTGCTGCTCCCCATGGAGGAGTCATAAGCACGTCAGTTGTCCCTGCAGATTCTTTGGCCTCTGTCAGAGGACAGAAAGGGTCTGTTTGGGCACAGCCATTCCTGCTGTGTGACTTCAGGGCTCCTTCACATGTGAATCAGATCTCCTCAGTGCAGACAGGAGAATGGCTTGTGCTTGTAGGATGATTTCTGCAAATCACCTCTCAAGGTATTTGTGTGGGCGAAGAGTCTCTGCTTTGTACCAGTAGCCTGTAGCAAACCATGTGATGTGTAAGGCAATCCCAGCATTTCTCTGTCTGTGCTCGAGGAATTGATGGTGTGCAGCCTTCAAACGTGATGCCAAGTGAATGAAACCATAGTGGGCTTCTGATCTGCATGGGCAGCAGTGATAGGGGACCTTGGAGAGATGCTCTCTCAGCTTCCTACTGCAGTCCAGCCAGAAGCCACCTAAAGATCCCAGCTCTTGTTCTGAACAATCCCAGTGCTGTTTGCAGACCAGGTGTTTAGCCAAGCTGGCAGGAGCCAAAGGCCCAGATCAGGCTGAGGAAGTGCCCTTTGCTGTTGGTGATGTTTGGAGGGTAGCTGCACTTCAGCTGCAGTAGTGTGGCAGCCTTCCCTGGCCTCTGCTAATAATATCTCCCAGTGCTGTGCTGGGGATGACTCAACCCCCCTGTTATGTAGGTTGCTGGTGATGTTTAAGGGCTTCTGTGAGAAATGTGTTTAAATAAGAAACCAAAACGTGGTGAGATGAGGGCACCTACAAGTTCAGCTGGCAAACAACTGGTTTTGCCCCTGGTTGATTTTGTTCTTTGTAGTGCTTCATTCTTTTCAAAATGCTTTGGTTTTTAATGATTGCTATTTATTTTTCCCTTCTGTTTGTCTTTACTTTTGGTACATGTAGCATTGCCTATACCAAGGTTGGCTTTAATTAGGGAAGTACTCATTGGCATGGGCAGAATTGAGGAGATCTTACAAAAAGAAGAAGATGCTGTGGAAAGCATAGAACCAGCAGCTGAAGTACCTAGTTTCTCCTCCTCCAGTAAATTGAAGCTGTTATGGATTATTCAGGACAGGGATTATCCATTCTCTGCTAAGCAGCTTTACTGAAAATATCAAAGATGTAGGAAAAAACCCAGGTTCATTAACTTTTATTTCCTGTATATTGCGTGTTTGTACCCTCTGCTTTGTTTGCAATTGAAGAGAAACTTCTGTGAAAGCCTCTTGGTTCCTGAAGGAGGTCAGAGAGTGGAAGTGTACTTCTTGTGTACTTTTCTTGCTTGATAGTTTGGAGTTTGTTTGCTTTCTTTCAGCAAACCCTTTGCACTGGTGTTAAGAGTAGCAGGTTTATGCTTTTTCTTTCTCTTGTTTTTCCAAGGAGAGGGTAATTCATGCTGTGTGTCAGTGTACAGGTGTTACACTATATAGCCTTTGGGAGTGTTGTCAAAGTTGTCTTCAGCTTGGTGTTTGAGGAAACACTTCATGGGTAGCCACTTCCACTTAAAAATTAGGCTGTGTGGATTTGCTTTGTAGCTCCTGATATGATTGGCATTAAAAGATGGATGTTGAGTGTGAGGGTCATTTCTGTGTGGCTTCTCTTCATGTGCAAATCATGATGGGGAGGACATGATGTGTAGGAAGAATATCAAACTGAAGCACCTCAGTCACTGGTGCACATAAAAGTTTGCAAAGAACCAGAAGTGGGAGATGTCTGCCCTGCTCCCTGCTAGTTGATTTGATGGCATTTGTTGGATGTCATGGCCAGTGTGGAACGAGTGCACTGGTTTGCCTTGATATGAGGCAGCATTACTCTGCATTTTCTGCAGAATCTGAACATGGGAGTTGCAAGGGGGGAAGATATGTTGGGCTGCCCAGCCCTGTGCAGCAAAGACTGTCTTTTCTTGCTGCAGTTTCCTGGATGTGTGTCTTCTGAGCAGAGGATGTGGAGCCAAGGATTCCTGTGTCCCTGCTGTAGTGGTGCCAGAAGTCCCATTGTGACTTTGCATCCTAATCTGAGGAAAGTCTCCCTAAACCTATGTCTTTCAATTTTGGAAGAGAGGAGACAAATAGAGGACTGAGCTCACTTTCTCTAGGTGTGTTTAGCCCTTACAGCTCCTGTCAACTTGGGTTCAGAGGTCCTGAAAATGAACCCCACCAGCTCTTTGGAGCCTAGTGGGGGTACAGACTTCTCTGGCTGCTTCTCTTTGGAATATGAATCTTTGGGATAAATTGTTTCAATCTCAAAGACAAGCATCAATGCCTGTATTTGTGTTTGTTCTTACAAAGGTGTTCTAGGCCATTAACAAGTCCCAAGCGTAGCTCCTTCGGAGGGCTTGGAGCTCGGTACATTGCAGTGCAGGCAGGGAGAGTTTGAGCTTATCCACTGGAGGACTTTTTGAGCTGTAAGATTTAAATGGAGAAGAATGTTCTGGAGTGTTAATCTAATGATGCAAGCCCCATTCTGCTGGGAAGGGACTGGCCCTCCCATTGCCCATTTCCCCCGGGGCAGCTTGAAAGCTGCTCCCAGCCACTTTGTGCACTAATGTGTTGCACTAATGCCAGTGCTCACAGCCCACAGCAGCCAGCCAGGCCAGCAGGCCTTTCATTGTGACAGGCACAATACAGGGATTTGCTGTTGTTTGCTCCTGACAAAAGGACACTCCAGCGGGTGGGGGATGCAGGGAGCCAAGGCTTGTTTACACCCCAGGTCCCCCAGCAAGCCTTGCCATGGAGCTCCAAGGGGAATTTCTGTGTGCTGCAGCTCGTGGTGGGAAAAAAGCCACTTCAGCGGTGGCTGCTCTGGGGGTGACACCCAGTGGTGACAGGGGAAGCCACTTTGCTGTAAGGGCTGGCCTAGAGCTGGTTCTGTGCAGGTGACTTCAGCCAGCCTCCAGGTCTTTCAATGGCTCTGCCTTTTCTGGGCTGCCTGGCAGTCAAGCTGCTCTGGTGTTTTTTGAGGAGGAAGCAGGGAAGGGACACCAGTGAGAAGGCAGGGCAGGGGGTTTTGCTTCTCACATATTTGCAAAGCACTTGGGACTGGTTGTCAAACCATCTTGTACTCCTTTTCTGAAGGTTTGATCTGCATCCTTCTGAATTCATAGGAATGCATCCTTGGATGAGACACAAGGATGCATGTATACATGGTGGGAGGTAATAGGGAAGCTAAAGAAATTACAAAATACATGTGACAAATGGAGTAGAAACACATCTGGGGATGTTTTCACAAAGCCAAGGTGTTGGGAGGCAGAAATACTGTTAATTTTTGGTGGTGTTTTGTGTTTTTAAATCCCTTTGGTGTACTGGGAGCTCTCCTTCATCTGTCCTTGGTTTTGTGCAGAAGTTACAACACATTGCTGAAAGATCCAGTTAACAATTCCTTTGTTCTCATAATCCAATGGCCTTTCTCTCTTTTCCTTGCCCAGGTGCTGCAGTGAACCTGACTCTAGTGACACCAGAAAAGGCAATCAAATTGGCAGCCAATGACTTCTTCCGGCATCACCTCTCCAAAGATGGGTGAGTAGGGAATTGACCTTTTGCAGTCAACTTAAAAGACACTGACTCTTGGAACACGTCTGGTGAGACATCAGGAAGAGGTGGATGGGACAGTGCAATGACTGAAATATGAGTTGACCTTGAGCAGCTCAGCTGGTGATTGCGTTCAGGCTAAGGATGCAATGTCTAAAATGGGAAGCGTGAAGCACTCCACTGGATGACTGTTCTTTATTCAAGCTTCTAAAAATAGTCCCAGATTTAAGCCAAGGTTAGCAGATCCAGAATGTGTAGTCTAAGGATTTGAGAGGAACCCAATGTCACTGATCATTGCTCAAACAGCTGCTGGGAGGACTCTCGTCCTCAGCATCTTATTGGATCCTCTTATGCTACTTCTGGCTCAAAAAGATACCAAATCAAGTTCTGTAGACCCCAAACTTAGCAACCCCTTCTCCTTTTGTACCTTGAAAATAGTTTTAGATGTGGTAAATCTGAATTGACAAAGGGCACTTGCAGCAGCTGACCTTTGAATAAATGCTGAAGGAATAAATTTACTTGTTTGCTTGCAAGTGGAGTTTGGTTCATGTGAATTAAATGTGAGTAAAAGGTGCAAGCTGGAGCAGTTGAGAGGAGCTGAACCCTAAATATTTAATGTTGCTTTCACCAAGATGTTTTCCAAATTTTATGGGAAACAGTTGTGTCTCCCACCAGAGAGAGGCCTTTCCCCAGAGGCAGACAAGGGCATTGTCTGCAGTCCTCAGTGGCAGTAGCTAGAATAACAACCTGCTTGGGATAGGATCCCAACTCTTCCCATCAACAGTTATGGGGTGGGGCCTCAGTGAAAATGCAAAGCTCCAGCACAATTACTGGGCTTAACAACTTCCCAAAACATCACATCAGTCTTGGCTGCTGCAGATCAGTGTCTCAACAACTTCAGTGGAGATTGTGGACTGACAGAGCTTGAGAATCCAGTTTTTTCCTGTACCTTTCCTTTTTTTTTCCCTTTTGTTCTGGAGTCCTTTAAAGTAGCAGCTAACATATGTCCGTGTGACTCATCGGCTCACAGCTCTTCATGATTTTCTGACTCAAGTCTTCAAATAGTGTCTCTTCTCTGCTCTGCTCAGACAGTGGGAGGTAATGATGTCCTCTGCTGAGCAGTGTGTCTCATCCCTGCAGCAGACAGCCCAGCACACCTTGGTGTACTGCAGTAAAGAGCAGCACAGCTCTTTGCCACCACCTACATAGCACGGGCTTAGTCACTTGTACAGCCCCAACAGGGTGCCAAGCTGCCACGCCTTGTACTGCCACTGAGGGAATGATCCCATGGAAGAAATCAGACTAGCATTGCAATGTATTTGGCATTCTTGGAGAGCAGTCATTGCTGGGATGTTTCAGCCAGTAAAATATCCTGCATCATGAGAGGTAAATGCTTCCTCAGAGGACAAGTGTGTCAGTGCTGAGTCCAGCTTTGAACAGGTCTTTGGGTAAGTGGGATGCAGCTGTTTCCACTAGCAGCTGAGGTCTTCACTCAGACCTCTTGCAGTTTGACTTTTGGGTCACTGGGTGGTCCACACATAACATAGATGATATGCTGCACTTAATTCAGAATAAAGGAGCTAGAGAATTTTTCCAAAAGCATGACATTCTCTTCTCTTAAATCTTATGTACTGATGGGTCTGGCACTACAGAGAACTAGAGCAGGAGCATGATACCACTCAGGTAGTGGGAGGTCTCTGTGTCTCAACACAGAGCATTTTTAGTTTCTTTAGGGAAAAGAGAGGTTGGGCCACAGTTAGGTGACAAGTGCTAGGCAGCATGTGGAGTCAGGGTCACTCATCTCATTTAACCACCATGGGGGGCTTGGATGAGTGAAATCTGGCCAGCTGTGCTCAGAATCTGTAGCCAGCATGAGCTGGACAGAGAGGCAGAGCCTTGATGCTGCTGTGGTAGGTAATTTAAGGTGTTTCTATGTAGAAATGTCACCCCAAGATATGATGGGAAGGAAGATGCTTTGCAGGTTGGCTGTGGCTGGTATAGGCTAAGAATGTGGGATTTGGCAGTTTTCTCCCTTGGGATGCTTCCTGTCCTCCCCAGTTGCTTTAGTAAGATGGGGCAGGATTAGCAGTGCTGGAATTTGAAGGCCTCTCCTACCCAGGCCCCCATAGGGTGCATACCTGCTAGCAGATCACAAGGCTGGGCTGCCTGTTTCACAGCTCCACTCAAAGCCTAGTTATGAACAACAAAATGGCTTGGGGTTGGAAAAGTGGAGCCTGGAGCTGCCTGGCACATGAATGTGATTTTATTTCTTGATATGTGACTGCATCAGTCAAGGTGGTTACATTGGGCAAAGAACAGCTGAGGGGGTTAGGCTCAATGTAAGGCTGGATCAGCAAGATCTTGGTTCAGCTCCACCAAAGTCCTTTTTGCACAAGCCAGTCTGTGTCCTGTGTCCATTCATAGATGCTGTGCCCTTAGGTCAGTATCCCAAAGGATGCTCTGACTCAAAGCTGCAAGAAGTCTTCTAGATGTGTTTACATTTTTTTTTTTCTGCTAAGCATCTAGCACTTGTCTTGCTTGGAATATGTTGCATGAGTTGGTAATCTTTTTCTGATAAAATGTGCATGTTCTACCAGTATTTGCTGATTAAAATACATGGTATTAAAATAGGCCTCCATGTGCAAGGGGAGGAAGCATGTGTGGACCAGAGAGTGTATGGCAAATCCAGCATGACTCAAAGTAGCCTCAAGTTAAACAACAGCTTTCAATGTACATTAATGTATTTATTTTTATCCTTTGAAAAACTTAGTGTTGAAATTGCTTTTGAACTGCTAGGATAAAAAAGTGGCATAAAGCCTATTTTTGAAAGGCCAGCCTGAAAACAGCACCTGTAGTGTAGGAAGCTGCTGACTGCAAATTGCTGGAAGAGTATTTTAGGGATGTTATCACTTCAGGTTTGTGCTAGACCCCCTTTTCCCTGACTCTGCTCTTGGACACTGCTGGAGGTAGAGCATTGGGGCAGCAGGTCCTCACAAGGCACCTCATGCCCTTGTTGGGGCACCTCTCTCCCTGAGTCTGCAAGTGTCTGTTCTGCAGCTCTCTCCACCCTGGGACTAACTCAGGGAGGCACTCCTGCCCCTACAATGCTTTTTTCCACCTTTTGGTGGAGGGAGCATGTGTGCTTACAGGCTGGGGGACATCATTTCTGCTTCTTTGCCCATTTCTGTTTTGATGTCAAGGCCATTATGACAGCCTACAGCTACAGCTTTTTGTTTTCTGAGACAACAAAACAAAGTTGGTCCTCCTAAGGCTTCCTGGTCATTTAGGAATGAGGGAGGCCTGAGTGAGTTGTGTGAGTACTGAAAATGTGCTTGCTGTGTCATGGAGGAAAGGAGAGAGACCAAGATACTGAAAAACCTGACCATGATTGAAAAAGGCAATAAGAGTCAAGTGATTCTCTGTGATGATTTTGACCTAAGAGCCTGAGCAGTTCCCAGGAGAAGAAGGTGATCCACAGGAGAGTCTTCAGGCAGGTCCTTGTTCCTGTGTCATTCTGTGGGGAAGAGTTGCACTAGGCTGTGCAAGGCAGAATGTGGAGAGAGGGGAAACTTCAGTCTTCAGGCTCTGGAAACAGATGGGATTTTTTTTTTAAACTCTGGCTTTTTGAAGCTGCATGTGTTGAGAGACTCAGTCTCACAGCTGCTGTTAAAATAGTAGTGGCTTCATTGTCCAGAACAGAGGATGTGAGGAGTCACCAGGGCTAAGTGAAGCACTTGAGTATGAAGCACTTGGGTATGAAGCTGAGAAGGCAATTTAGATTGGTAGTACACCAGCACTTAAAGTACATCATTGATTATTGGGTGTTCAGTGTGTGAGGCCTCTTTGATTGATTTAAGTATTGCCTACTTTTTATATCCTCTTTGAATCTGGGTGTTAAAACACTTAATAAAATCAGTCCCTTTAACGTGTCCTACAAGGTTTCATGTTTATCTCCAAAGTGTGGAGTGCCAGATAGCTGTTTTGTTGGACATAGGTTTGCCAGATTTTGTTCATTTTTCAGGTTCGTGGTTAAGTACTCTGCCTTGGCTGCAATAAAAAGTGGCTCATGCCTTCTTACATAAGCAATTTGTTGCTCATAAAAACTTTCCAGTGTCCCTGGATAAGTTTCCTGCTGCTCTTCTGCAAGGTGTTACTCCCTTACTTGTCCTGTCCTCTTTAATCTTGACCTTTATTTTGTTTGCTGTTCTGAAGCAAAGGCTGGCAATCTGCTGTCTTAGCAGCTCAGATCCCTAGGAAGACCAGCATGACTGACTTAATTCTGTATTTGCTGATGCTAACAAATTTTCTTCCATTCTGCTTCCTCCTGCCTTTTATCTTTGCTCAGGGAAGAGAAATCCCCAACTGGTAATCCTGGGACAAGCAAGGTACTTTTCCTTCAGTCTTACACAGATGTAGAGACTGGAGCTTGTTGTCCATTGCCTTCCCAGCTAATACATCTCCCCAGGGCTCTTTCCTTCATCTGCTCTTCTTTCAGACTCTCCTGAAATGCTTGGATCATCTCTTCTGTGCCATGAGTTTAAGTAGCAATTGCATGGCCTGAATGATCCTTGAGCTGCAGAACACTCTTAGTCAGGCTGTAAAGTGAGGCTCTCAGTTTAAGAAGAAGGGATGGTGCTGCTGCTAGTCCTGGTCACTGTGCTTGGTCTTTCTCTGGCACCTGTGTGCCCAGGCAGCCTCTCCTGCAGTTATCCACTGGATACTCACACTTCTTTCATGTAGGTGACCCTTATCCAACTCACTGAGTCTTGGAGGTGGGGGAATCTCTTCCATCCCCTTGAGAAGGAGACAGGAGCTGATGATCTCACTGTGCCAATTCAGGAACAGCTGTTTGGGGAGGGCTCTTCTATTTAACACACAGAGGCCAGGCAGTTGCAGTGGGTTGAAACTGATGATGTCAAAGGTCAGCCAAAAAGTAAATGCACTTTCAACTGTTAATCTGGAGGGAGATAGAGATGAGCTGTTTAATCACAGAATACCCATGGGAGAAGCATTGTCCTTGTCACCATTCCAGGCACATGTCTTGGGACAAAATGTGGGTTGTGTCTGTGTTCAACATGCTCACTTGTGTTGCCCTGTCCATTGTTCACTTCCACAAATATTCATATTGGAACAATACACTTGGGATTTCCTGCCAGGGCAAACCTGATGCAGGTACAGAGTCAGCCTCCTCTTAATCCAAACATGCAACACAGAGCTCCTGCACATACTTGGAATAATGAGTTCCAGATCAGCATTTGATCTGGCAGTGTTACTTTGAGGTGTATTTGTTCTACATCAGTACTTTATTTTGCTTGTCTGAGGCATTTTTGAGCTGGCACTAGAAGTGAGAGGGAGCTTGTAGTGGGAATTTAATTGCTTTTACATTTTCAGCATCATAGCTCCAGCTTTTCTGAAGTGCAGTTGCAGTAGCTTGTTGTTCCCCCTTGGAAAATCTGGGGTTGGATTAATGGGACTGGCTGGCAGTTTGTGTGCACATCCCCCTGGGACTGTGGCAGAGAGGGTGCTCTTCCTTTGAAGGACAGCTCCTGTGTGCTGGTCTTCTAATCCATATCAAAGACCCACTAAATTTTTTGAAAGGAACTCTGCTTTGAGGCTCCTAGGAAGCTTTCTACAACCTCTTGAGCTGACAGACAGAGGCAGAGATTATTTTATGAGACAGGAAGGTGATGCCCAAGCTGGGAACAGTAGGAAATAGAAATGGATAGCTTTTTATGTATGTTTCTTTAGGTCAGAGATTTCCTCTCTGGAAATGTTGTTGTCCTGATCCAGAATGGCTGGTTTTGGTCCCTGCACAAGCACAGTAACCTCCCACATGGCCAAGGTTTTTCAGAAACTTGAAAAAATCCTGCACTGCTCCCATGCAACATCAATATAACAATGCTGTCAGAGGTCCCAGCTTTGAGCTGATTGCTCCCAAAAAGCCTTCCATAAACCTCTAGTTCCTGCTTTTTGACTTTTTCAGCTCTAGTTTGAAACTCTAATTTAAATCAAGCATGAATCTCCTCCCTTTCCCATTTGACATTTTTGTCATGAATTAATAGTATGTCAGTTAAAAATGTGGAACAACTGATTTCTACCAGTGCAGAATTTGGGGCTATTGTGTATATGTTATATTTAACACTCTCTTGCTGTGATAAAAGATGGTTTCTGCATTTGTAGGACCAGATCTTTGCTGGTGTTGCAGCTTTTGAAGTTAGTTGAGATGTGCCAGTTTTTAAACCACTAAGGATAAGGCCACTGGTGCCTTAAATATTTAAACCCCTTTGTTGTCTAGAGATGTACAGTTTTCAAACTCCTTTTATGTGCAGACTGGTGAGGTTTTGCAAAGGCAGTTTGACCCCTGTATGGCAACTTTTAAACCTCCTGTCAAAAGATTTGCTTATCTTAAGCTACTTTTTTTCTTGGACTCTCCCCAGTTCCCAGGATGTGCAAACCAAAAGCTGAAAGCCCTTGTTCTAGATGCTTTTGATGTACCTGTTTGACATCTCTAAAATACACCCATGTGCATAAATCCTTGGGGTGATACTGGCATAGCTCCATGGAGTTCAGTCAAGTCAGGGCTGACTTTAGTTGGCTGGGATAATGGTCCAAGATGAATATGTAGGCCAGATCTTCCTGATCTTTTGAACTGGGTATCAAAGCAGTCGCCCTGAATGAAAGCCAGAAGATATGTACTCCAGGGATGCTCCAGGGCTCTTGCTGAAGTGGGAGGTGCTCTGCTGTGCCAAAGAGGGATTCTGGCAGCCAGCTCCTTTGGGTGGTTTGCTTCCTCCCACAGCCAAGCTGGGGATTGTGCAGCCTTGCTGCTGACTGTATTGAGCTGCTCAGAGTCTGGTGCTGTGTTTCAGGCCACCCAAAAGGCACGAGTTGGCCACCTCCAAGTGGCAGTGGCAGTGGGAACCTCTGGATTTGCACACCCTAGTTCCCCCATACCTCCAGGAAAGCTTGCTGTGCACACTTCAGCACCCGTGTGGGTAACTCCGTGGGAGGGATTGTTCTTTGCAGCTCCTCAGTTGTGGGGAAGTTTAGAAAGGGGAGACTGAAATATTCCTTCTTTCAGCCTCATAGGAGAGCTCTATATTTAACCACTGGTAATCTCTGTTGTGGCTCTGTGCCTCTAATCCCCTGCTCTCATATCCTCCCCGGAGAAGATGAGAGGTGGGGAAATCGGCCCAGCTGACGTGGTGGGCCAGCAGGATTACAGTGCATCTGCCCTCCCTTTCCTGCAGGCATTGAAACAGCTTTGCTGGCCCACTGCCCCACAGTTGTGCTGTGTGTGTGCTGTGAAACCCCTGGCAGGGGGTGTGCCTGGGCTTTGCAAGGGAATGGGGCTGCTTCTGCCACAGTGTGGGGACACGCCTTGAGCAGGTTAAGATGAGGTACTGCTGCAGAGCAGAGCTGGGGGAGGTAAAAATAGTACTTGCATTTAAAACAGAAAAAAGAGGAGGCTGTTTCTCTCTGGCTGTGTGATTTATACACACTTCTTTTTTTAACCCCTTTAGAAAAGAGCGGGTCAGACGCATTTTTTAATCAAGTCAATGTTTTCTGGTGCCAAGGCATGAGGTTTTTTTACAGGGCAAAACCACATCACTTTCTGAAAATTGAAACTTTGAGGTTTTTCATCCTGAGTTCCTCTTTTTAGTCTCAGCTGGGCTCTTTCATAGCTTTGGATTGGAGGGAACAATGAAATGCTGCATTTTGCTAGGTGAGAACATGTTGCTGATAATCCCTGCTCTCTAGTGCAGAGAATGCACAAAGCTTCATTGTTGGAGGTCCATCCCATCCCTTGTCTCTCAGGGAGGACCAGTTTAGTGCAAAGGCTATTTGTTCAGGTTTGGAAAACCTGGTAAGATGAAGCAGCTCCTAACCACAGAGAAACTGCCTCCCTGATTCATATTCACTGTTTATTTACTGTGCTTCTCTCAGAGAACTCTAAAGCAACAAGTGAAATATTTTCCCCCCTTGTTCCTTGTCCTGTGGTCTCTGTTTGCTGACAATTTTTAAAGGACTAGGCTGGCAGGAGGAAAGCTGCTTATCCCCCTTAGTGCCGGTCCTCTGCTGCCCTCTGAAGTGATACCTTTTCTGAAAGCTGTGTCCTGAGCAGGGGCACTGTCAGGCTGGAAGAGAGCTGCAGTGCTCTGCCTGTGGGTAGAGGGCGCTATGTGCTCCTGTCTGGGGCTGGTCTGACTGCTTGTGGCTTTTCTGAATGTTCTGTTTTCGGGGGCAAAATGAGTCTCTTCTCCAGGTCAGGTGGTGCTGGCAGAGATGCCAAGCCTGGGCCGTGCTGAGCTGTCAGGCTTAGCAGGTTCTGCTGCCCCCTTGGCTGCCTTTCCTGTAACCCCCAGGGTCAGAGATGTGCCCCAAGCCTTGTATCCAGCTGCCCAAGTGTTATTCCAAGCCACCTGCTCTGATGGACTCTCTCTCTTTTCCTGGGGCAGGAAAAAGCTGACGCTGCTGAGGGAGATGCTGGCGGGCTGTGGCGCAGGTACCTGCCAGGTGATTGTCACCACTCCCATGGAGATGCTCAAAATCCAGCTGCAGGATGCAGGACGCCTTGGTACGTGGACTTGTCTTCCCTGTGCTCTGAGTGGGGAGGGGGAAAGAGCTGGGACTGGGCTTTCAAGGCAGAGCTGAGAGAATGAGTGGAGAAAATCTGTGTCTTTCCCCTGCTCTCCCACGTCAGAGATACCACAGATGTAGCAGAAGTTTCTCCTCCTCTTCCCAGCTGACTTCCCCCCACGCTTTGCTCTGCTGGCTTTGCAGTTACAAAAGGTGGTGGGGTTTTTTTCTCAAAGCAATGAGCTTGGCAAGCCAAACAGCAAATGCTGCTGGTGGAGGGAGAGAGACAGGAGAGGTGACTGGGTGATCAGCGTGTGAGTGATTCAAACTTGGTAGATCCTGTGCACCCAAGAAGGGATTAGCATCCTCCAATGCCTTTCCTGTGCTGTTTTCTCCATCTCCATGTTTTCTGATGTCTACTTTCTCTCTCTTCTACCCCCCTGTGTAGCACCTCCCTAACAGCTTCCCAGGGGAATGTGTTCTTTCCAAATGACTTGTCTCCCCTTGTACTCTTTTTTCTCCCTGACAAAAACAGCAGTTGTCTTGACTGAAACTGTAAATAAAATTCTCCCAGTGCACTGGATTTGAACGAGGTTTGGGATCAGGCTCTTGGGACTGTGGGTGTGAGCTGGCAGGCGGAGGCAGGAGGGAGTGTGAGCCTTTTGGCTGCAACACTGTGGAGTGTTTCTGGTGAGAACAGAGACCAGAGTCTGGCATGGAGACTCGGGGGGAAAGAGCTGCTTGCTCTTTCCTTAGTCTCTTCCAGAGGTCAGTCTAGGCTATGGCCTCACTTCCCAGGAGCCCTGCATGACACTGTTAGATACCATGTTTATGGCCCTTCCTGGAAAACGGGCCAGTTTGTCCTTTAATCTCTCATTTGATGTGGCATTCCTGAATAATCGCGGATTTACTTTTTCTTTTCTCTCTTCACTGGTTTTATTGCAGACCTTATCCTCTTTGTGCGTGTTATTTTTAAATGTTGGAAGGATTTAAGCCGTGGTTTGAGGGTTCAGGAGAGGTTTTTGATGCTATGAACAGCCTGTTCTCTGTGTGGCAGGAGAGCTGTGGTGTGCCAGGGATTACTTACAGATTGAAGGGCTCTCCATCTTCTGGCCAAAGGGCTGAAGTGCATCAGTTGGAAAAGTGAGAGAAACCAGGATGTGTTTTTAAATGAGACTGAGAAACTCCCCAGGTTAATGATTGCTTTCAGGGAAGGGAGGCAAAGAACAGAACGTTGGAAACTGTCTCGTTTATGCACATCTTCAGTTCGTTGTACTGGCAGCTCAGGGACACACCTGGAAGCAGGGACTGTCCCCTGCCTGCTCACAGCAGCTCCTGTTCTCTGCTCTGCAGAGATGGTACGTGACAGGACGCTCCTGCCTGGGCAAACCAGCTGGTGGGAGAGCGGGACTGGGACAGCTGAGGGAGATGGGCGGAGTGGGGGAAGAGCTGCCAGGGCACCTGCCTGGCCTCTGTCTGCATGTTGCGCTGCCCCTGGAGCTCTGCGGTCCCTCCGTGTCCCGCGGCACCGGGCAGCAGGAGGCCGCTGTGGGGCACCCGCGGACCGGTGCTGGCGCTCTGCTCCGCAGCGGCGCAGAAGAAGCTGATGGCGGCGCAGGCCCAGCTCCCCTCGTCCCGCGCGGCGGCGGCGGCCGAGCCGGCGCTGGAAGCGCGCCCCACGGCGACCCAGATAACCAGGGAGCTGCTGCGGAGCAAGGGCATCGCCGGACTCTACAAGGGCCTGGGAGCCACGCTGCTAAGGTAGGAGGGCCTGGGCTTCGGCACAGGGCGCCGCTGTTCCCAGTCTCGGACCTAAGGCACCACCCATCCCAGGCATGAGCCTGGAAGGGAGGTGTTGGCTTCAGCGGGCGTGGGGTTGGCTTGGTTGGGTTTCCATGCACAGGTTTTGTACCTTGAAGAAGGGAAGGTCAGAGAAGTGAGGGAGGTTACAGTTTTGTTCCTGGAAGATGTAATTCTGCTGCTTTCTATGGAAGGTTTTTGTCTGCCCCATGGTCTGTATTTTCACACTGTACAGAAGTCCTTGTGAGCTAGCAAAGTAAAACCATCAGCCTGAGACCCCTGAGTGTGCAGTGGGATCTGGCCTACAGAGCATGTTGCGTGCAAGGACAGGTGTCTGCTCTGACACCTTTGTCTGGGCTTTCACAGAGTGACTCTCCTCTACTTTAACAAAGGTAGAGCTGAAGCAGCACCCAGTGGGATGGAGGGCAGAATGGAATCTCTCACAATTAACAAAAGTGATCAAAACAATTGAATGTGCTGGTGTCTTTGGTTTGAGTGTTGAAAAGAAGGGGCAACCCATTGATCCTGCAGGGCTGCATGCTTCCTGTGGGCCTGTTGTCCTTTGTGCAGTCACTTTTGCCCCACTGAGTTTCAGCTTCTGTCTGCACTGCAATTACAGAGCCAGGATAGCTGCATTGCACTCATGGCTGTGCTGCCAGCGTGTGAGGCTTGCAGCCCTTCCTTTGCTCAGTTTGTGGGTGTCCTGCACTGACTTTACTCATTCTTGTTCTTCTTTCTTCCTCTTTTTCCTGCCCCACTGCAGGGATGTCCCATTCTCCATTGTTTACTTCCCACTGTTTGCAAACCTGAACAAGCTGGGCCAGAAAGACCCCAATGTCAAGGCTCCGTTCTACGTGTCCTTCCTCTCTGGATGTGTGGCCGGCAGTACGGCTGCAGTGGCTGTCAATCCTTGTGATGGTGAGTCCTGAGGACACTGTGGTGGTGGCCTGGTGCCAGGTGGCAGGAGTCAGAGGCCCAGGCTGGGCCAGCTGAGGAGGAGGATGACTGTGCCAGCCTCTTTGCAGCATGAGCACATAGGGAGGTACAGGAAGGGACAGTTCTGCTGTGTGAGCTCTGATGGTGTAACTTCAGCTGAGCTACAACTTTGGCCACAGCTTACACAGGTTTGCAGTACTCACTAGACACATCGAGAAGAGGGTGCCACTCATTTCAGTCATTCTTAGCAGGAATGGCTGCAGACACACCCCTGGAAAGGCTCATTTCCATGTGGAGTGATAATATGCAGACCACTTAAAACTGTATGGTCTGGAACAAACAGGGGAAGCCTTAGATCTGTGGTCTTTTCTCCTGCTCCACAGCATCTGCCTTAAATACCACCTCAGTTTCTCTCCTGTGAAAGACACCAGAAAGTAACTGCTCTCTCCCCAACACTGCACATGCTCCAAGGTGTGAAGAAATGTAGGAGCAGCATTGTGTATTTTAGATATCTCTTCCTGAAGGAGATGAGCTTTGAAAATAAGATAATAAATCACTTTGCAGAAAGATAGCTGAATTTGGAAGGTTTAAAGCTTAAGTCGGCTTTTGAAACTTTGATCACAGTGAGGGAAAGGAGGGGTTGGGTTTTGGGTGGCTTTGTGTTTTGTTTATCCTTTTGTAAAGGAATGGGTTTGTTTTCCCTGATAAATGTATGAAGATGGTCTGTATTCTTGGTAACCTGATTTTGACTGTGTCAAAGACACTGCTCTCAGGGTGGCTCTTGCCTGCTGTGCCCCCAGTGCTCACCAGTGTCTCCCTCTCTTTCCCCCCGCAGTGATCAAAACGCGGCTGCAGTCCTTGCAGAGAGGAGTGAATGAGGACACCTACTCGGGGATCCTGGACTGCACCAAGTAAGACTCCTCATCACACAGGCCCCACATCAGGTGTTTGGTGTCTGCTGCTGCCTGCTGCCAGGCAGGCAGTGCAGCTTCTAGACCCAACCAGCTTCAGGTTCCCTCTGAACCTATCTGTCTGCCTGGAGATATATACAGATACATGGGCAGATGTGTATATATACATATATATATATGTATAGTTTTATAAAAGAGAACTTCTTCCCATATCAAGCAAGAAAAATGTCGCATTTCTATTGAAGTATTTCTGTTCAAACCCCAGTAGTCATAACACTTGAGATTTCCTTTCTGCAAAGGGAGGCAATGCTGTGGTAGTCTCTCCCAAGGCCCCGCTGTTGGAAAATCCTACAGTATTGAGTCTCCTACCGCTCCTGGGTCTGCTCTGCACAGTATCTGCAGGAGCGCTGCCAGAGTGGGCTGTCCCCAGCTGCATTATCCTCTGATCCTTTGCTAAACTATGGTCTGGCCGCTTCAAAACACAAAGGGACTTTTTCTGCTTTTGTATTCTGTGGTAGCCAGAATCTGTGGCCATCTGGCTCTGTCCCATGCTGAGGGTGGAGCTTTTGAGCAAGGGGACCTCTTGCTGCAAGCATGGGGTTGTTTTAGCTGTCCTTGCAGACGCAGGCAGACACCACTCCTGCTTCTAGCCAGGTGTAGGGCTGGGGCAAGTTTCTGCAGGGCCATTTGCAGAGCGCTTGGGCGGCGGTGGGTGATCTGCTGTGGATGCCTGGGTTTAGTCTCTGGAGGGAGGCAGGAAGGCAGGGCATGGCCAGGGGCTCTCCTGGCACGGCGCAGGGGTGGGGCGGACACTTACCTGTCTGTGCCGTTTGTCCCCAGGAAGATCTGGCAGAGGGAAGGGCCCACGGCCTTCTTCAAAGGGGCCTACTGCCGAGCCCTGGTCATCGCTCCTCTCTTCGGCATCGCGCAAGTCGTCTACTTCCTCGGCATCGCGGAATTCCTGCTGGACATGCTGCCCGAGGGCCGGGCCTAGCCCTGCAGCGGCTGCGCCTGCCCTCGGCCCTCTGCAGCGCTGCACTCGTCCCCGTGTTCGCCCTCCGTGTCGGTCGGTGTCAGAGCAACAGCACAAGGAGTTCGCGCAGGGACGCGAAGGGACCTGGTGTCCAGATGGGCAGAGTGGGGAGGGCGAGGGTCCCTTCTCTGCCTCTGTCTGGAACCTGCCCCCTCCCGCTCCTTCCACGGACAGTACTTAATTATGCATCTCTCTCTCTCTCTTTCTCTCTCTTTTTAATTTCCCGTGGTTTGGGTTTAAACTGTCATTCGTAAGGACACTGGTAAGCACAGACTGGGCTTGCAGGCCCAGAAGTCTCCTCTCTGTCTTGGGGAGGAGGAGAGATGGGAAAGAAACAACTTCAACCCTCACCAACTTCAGTTTCCCTTTCTTCTTGGAGCTGCCAGCTGTCTGAGGAGGAGCTGGAGGGGCAGCTGTGCCCCCTCAGCACCTCCTTGGCTCTGCTGACCTCAGGTCAAGAGTGAATGCTGCACAAAGGGGGTTTATCTCATTGCTGCTGGAGGCAGGGGTGGGGGGGATGCTGGATCTGGCAAGTTCCTTGGCCTGGAAACTTTCAGTCTTCCCTTCTCCCTTTTTAAAAAAATGACTTGGACTTAAATGCATTCTGATTGTTCCTATTGATTTTGTAATTATTTTTGTTTTAAAGCAAAGGGATGTCCCTCCTAGCTAGGTGTCACAGGCACATCCAGGTGAGGTGCAGAAACGAGGTGTCTGCTCTGTAGGGAACATGTCTGTGGGATCACACGAATGTCCAAAGGTGCTTCCCTGCTTGGCTACAGACAGGGAAGGGAGAGGAACTTGGGATCAAGTTATTTTTGTTTTGGGGCGGTTGTTTGGGGGTTTTGTTGTTGTTTTGTTTGTTTTGGGGGGGAGTTCTTTTTTGGTTTTGCTTTTTGATTGTTTTGTTTTGTTTTGTGGGGGTTTTCTTCCGTTCTGTTTTGCTTCTGTTACTTGTTTGGGTTTTGGTTTGGTTTTCTTTTAATGCAGTGGGGTGGGAAAACCAAACAACAAGAAACCACTTACATTCCTTCAGCCTGCCCCCCCCAGAGTGATAAAGCTGTGGCTGCAGGTGTAGATCAGCTGATCTGATTTTTTCCCAGCCTGACCCCAGGTGTGCAGAAGGAGGCCCTGGCTCCAGTTGTGGCACTGCCCAACCTCCCCGAGCCACAGCAGAAATGCTGCACCTGTGGGCTCACCCTGCCAGGTGAGAACACAAGGCCTGGTTGTGTTCTGATGTTTGCCTTGGGTGTGACTGGAGCCAGCGGGTGTGGAGGAGGTGGAGGGTTCCTGTTCCCTGAGCAAGGAGCTGTTGGTGTGTCCATCACTTGTGGGGCTGAGTCCTCTGCATCACAAGAACATCCTGTTTGCCCCTGGGTGGGGATCGGTGGTGGGTGCCAGGGGCAAATCCACACCTACAGCCTGCTCTGTCAAAGGGACACTGCCCCAGCTAATATTACTTGTCAGAGGGATTCCTCATTCAGTACTCTCTTGGGCTGTGTAATTAATTCTAGTTTCAATGAGCTTAAGTGTGAGATCTACCGACCCAGTGTGATCTTCTTCGTTATTTATTCCATTTGGTGCGATCCACCCGACTTTGGTGTTGAAATTAAACTGGTTGAATTCACATTTCATTCCTTCTTTTTGCTTTATTCTCCAGGCGCCTGCTTGGTGTTTGTGTTTCGAGTGTGTATTTAAATTAATTTAAAAGATATCCTTGTTTTTATTGTTTAAAAGAAAATCACCTCTGTTTTACTATTCTTGGGTTAGGTTTTCGTGAAACTTGTATGTTGAGGGCCTTCTTCCTTGATGCATCCTTTTTCTCTTTGAAAAAGTTGTTCTGTGGCTGTTTTGTTACTTGTCATTTTGCATATTTGAATAATTTTCTTTTTTTTTTTTCTTTTTTCTTAATGACTTCTCCGTGTATCTGGGAAGGAATCTGTGCAAAGGCAATGATAGATGTCTGTGCTGTGTGTAGTGCTGTGATGCTGCTCTTGCTCTGGATTTCCCTTGGGTGGATTAAAAGAGAAAGATTTATTTTATTTTTTTCTTTAAGGTGCCCCATTCCTTGCTGCTTTTTGATTTACAGGGGGAGTGCCCAAAAGAGACCTTGCTGATAAAACTTGTGGGGTTTCAGCTTGCCCTTCTGCCTGCCAGGATTGCCCCCTGACACTGGGTGACTTGTGGCTGCAGAGATGTGCGTGGGGAGCAGGTTTGCATGGTGGAATTAAGTTTGGAGGAAAACGTGGTGCAGAGAAGGGCTGAGGTTCAGGGAGAGCTCTTCTTGTCCTTCCGGATGCTTTTAAAAACTTCATTGTAAAACTGACTTTTCCTCCTCAAATCTCCAGCTCTTCTTCCACTGTGCAGGAGCTGCTGACCTAAATGAGGCTGATTTTTAGCTTTCTGGACCTGTTCCTGAGTCAGCAGGACCTGGGGAGGTGGCAGGAGAGAGCAGCTGTGGCTGCATGGGACAGGTACCTCCTCCTCTCATGACAGGCAGGGTTCTGCTTGCAAAAAGAAAAAAAACCAAAGTTTAAAATGGGAGAATTCCCATCAATTTAATTAATCACCCATTAACTGAAACTGCTGTTGGTTGCAGCATTGAGGAATGAAAGTAAACAAACGCCTCTGCTCCCTTTCCTGTGGGTGCCACTTGTCCCTGGGGCAAGATCCACCAGCCAGCACAACTCCTTGTTGTTCCCACTTGTTCCTCTGGCAGAGGATCCTTCACCCATCCAGGCCCTTTCCAGTCACACCTTGTTCATGGCAGCCTTGTCTTCTGCTCCCACCCTGACCTGGCTTTCCTGGCTCCTCTTCAGGTTTCATGGTGTTCACTGCACTTAAATACATTTTGCTGGTGTAGTGGGTTGACCCTGGCTGGGGGCCAAGTGCCCACTCAGTCGCTCTATCACTCTCCTCTCCTGCTGGGACAGGGGAGAAGCAGCTGGAGCATGGTCAGCAGGGTGAGATAAGGCAGTTTTATTGCAGTCTAAAGCAAAGAGCAAAGCAAGGTCTGCACGTGTGAGTGAAAGAGAAAAAACAGAGGGTCAGTCTCTCCTTCCCATGGGCAGCAGGGCCTCAGCTCGCGGAACGGCTGCTCCGGGGGACAGTCAGTGAAAACACCCCAGTGTCCCCCCTTCCTCCTCTCTCCCTCAGCTTTTATATCTCAGCTGACCTCACATGGTGTGGAATATCCCTTTGGCTATTTGGGTCAGCTGGCCTGGTTGTGTCCCCTCCCAGGATCTTGGCCACCCCATCCTCTTCAATGGGAGAAGGAACATCAGAGGGACAGCGCNTGGGAAAGAAAGAGGGCAACGTGGTCGGGAGTTCAGGATAAAAGGAGACTGCCCCTTCTGAAACCCTGAGAGAGAAAGCCCTGCAGATGTGTGTCTGGTGGACTTTCTCACTTTATTGGAGTAAAGCTGCAGGACTCCTCTGTCTCTTTTTGGACATAAACTTCTGGCATTTGAGGAATTTTCCTGACACTGGGAAGCAAGACATTATTTCCCAAAATGTACCATTCATCCTCTCCAGGCAATTTCCCCCTTGCTATCCACCAGTTCCCCCTTTGCATTCTGGGAAACTTGCAATCTATGAAATATCACTGTTAATTTCTTTAAAAATGTCACTTCTTCTTTTTCATAATTTCCCAGGTATTTGAGGACATTTCCTCCTTTCTTTCATGGAATTTACCTCCTTTTATTTCTAAGCTATCCCCTCCTCCTATAGCCTTGTAGGAAATTCCCCCATTGCTTTCTAGAAATTCCCTGAATATTTCCCCCTTTCCCTGCTTTCAAGGACTTGCCTCTAGTCCTCGAATGGAAATTCCTACGTTGTCTTACAGAAAATTTCCCCTTTGTTATTCAGCATATTTAGCTTTCTAGGATGGTTTCCCTTTGTGTTCCAGGAATTCCCCTACTGGTTGCCAGGATTTTTCCCTTTTGTTCTGCAGGAATTTCCCCTCCTGGGTTTTAGGAAATTTCATCCTTCTGTTCCAGGAAATTCCACAAGCCAAAACTGAGCCAAGCACCTGAACCCTGGACAGAGGCATTCAGCAGATCCAGCTGTATTGGGTCTGATCAA
>VZRX01018611.1:45656-81905 GCA_013398075.1 Notiomystis cincta | reverse complement strand
GGGAAGGGAAGGGAAGGGAAGCTTTAGTGTCTTTACAGCTCTGTTGAGTGCTGTTGGCTTGGGAAATGAACTCAGACAGACCTGCTAGACACCACCCATCCTATCCCTAGAGAATGGCTGCTCTTCTTGTACAGAGCCTGCTGCTCCCCAAGGGTGCGTTGGAACATGTCAGCAAGGGAGAGGAGACAAAGTGGTGTTTGCCTTTGCTGCAGCCCATATCCCTGGCAGAGGGTTGTTGTTGCCAGGTGAATGCTGAGCCCCGTTATCCAGCAGGTTAACTGTAGCCGTGCATTCCCAAAGGAAAAGAGCCAAACCCAATTTGTTTGGACAGTGTGGTGTTCAGCACAGAGGGAAGGATGTGCCATCCTCCCCAGCAGCACGTGCAGGTGCCACAGAATGACATCTCAGGAAGTCATTCCTACCTGCCCTGACTGACAACCTTTGCCCAAATCCTGCTGTATCCCAGGAAATCATTCCCACCTGTCGTGACTGACAACCTTTGCCCAAATCCTGCTGTCTGTTCGGACAGCCTGTGTTTCACCTGTGAGCTGAGTTTGGAATCCTTCTCAGGAGCAGATCAAGCCTGTGGCTTTGCTTGGTTTCAGGGGTTGGGATGTTAGCCTATTCTTTCTTTGTCTCTATTTCTGTTTTCCTAGATTTGAAATTCTTCCCCATCTAAGAGCCTTTTTCCTGTTTATTTTATTTTTTTGTGTTTTTCTATATTGTCTTCTGGTTGATAATAGAGGTGACATGGTTTTGATAGAACAGATACTATGTGGGTTAATTTTTCTCCTGAAGCTACTTAAAATGTCACCTCCCTGCAGATGAAAATCCAGAGTTGCCAGAAACATTCATGCTATAAAACCAGTTTATTTACCCACCTTTTATTAGTGCTGCCTGCATAACAAAAAAATCATTGTTAACTTTATCAGAATATTGAAACTTGAACATCTTTTCACTGTGAACACAGAAGCAATTTCATTTTAAAGTGACAAAGGGCAGAGTTTCTATTAAAAATGTAATTTGTAGCCTCTGACTGCAAAAGCTTCTAATGGGCTAATTCTCCTTTAAGTCCATGTAACATGGGTAAGATATCAGCTTAAAAAGCTGCAATATCAAAGCCTTTACTTGTCATTGTTATTTTTTTTCCCTACAACAGTTTCATCTCATTATCAAATTAGTTTTACGCTGCCTCAACATGAGTTAAACCACTTAATGATCATTTAAAAATCAACCATTAGGTTGGTTAAAATTGTTCCAACAAGATTTCTGGATGCAGGATAATTAATCTCTTAGGCCATCTCTGCTGTGTTTGGGCAGGAAGGTTTTTTGGGCTGTGAGGGATGGTGGTGGCTGCTGCTCCAGCATCCCACATCCCTGCCCTGCACAGCAGATGCATCCCCCGTTCCCAGCTGGCATGGCTGCAGCCCCTCAGGCATTAACGGCCATGGGACAGCAGGGAGGAGCTTTGTGGGATGTCTGAGAAGTGAGCACAGCGCCTGGATCTCAAACAGAGCACCTGGATCCCAAACAGAGCCCCTGGATCCCAAACACAGGACCTGGATCCCAAACATAGCATCTGGATCCCAAACACACCACCTGGATCCTGAGCACACTGCCTGGATCCCAGGCACATCACCTGTGATCAAACACTGGCTGTGATCCCGTGCCAGCTGCCTCTAGACCCATTTGATCATTTTCAAATGCTTGGTTTGAGTCTTTTTGATGTTTATTTCTCTTGGGCAAATGGGTATGAGAAAAAAATCTGGAGGGACCAAAGTGGAGTGTTCTCATGGGAAAAACCAATAGATGTAAACCACAGAGTGCCATTTGTGCTGGAATTTGGGGGCTGAGGGGGAGGACACCACTGTTCAGTTACTCTTAGATGAGTTGGTTTTCTTCAGCTGGAGAAACGCTTTGATTCTATATTATTGTTAATTCTCCACCCTGAGAAAAGCCATTGCTCAGGAGACGCTTCAGAACTGAGCTCTGGCTTCTACCGAGGCTGGCAGTCCCCTTCTGCTTTTTATTCCCAGGTGGAAATGCTCAGACCAACCCAAGGCTTAGTCATGGCCCCCTGCTACCCAAATCTTGCTCTGTAAACCCAGTACAGGCAGCGGGAAAACCTTGTTCCTCTCCTGGCAGGAATGGTAGCTTGGGGCTGCCTGGCAGTCTGGCTTTAACTGTGGGAATTCTGTTTCCTGTGCCTACATCCATGTGGAGCCCCCAAGAGCCTGGCAGCACCTGGAGAGCCGAGCTCTGCTGGTTAGGAGGAGCAGCACAGCCTGGAGTGGGTTGATATTTTGGTTACTGATCTCCAGTTCAGCTGGGGGATCCCTTGGACAGTTCACACTCCCAGTTTCCCACACAGCGAGGGCAGCAGCTTCTCCCTGTGAGCAGCTGTAAGTGGCCAAACCTTTTTCCAAAGCCTGCTGTAGCTGGAAAAGTTGACTGTGTCTTGCAGGGGCCCGCTGGAGTTTGAGGTCAGTTATTTTTACTTCTCTGCCTTGTTCTCTCAGATGTGTGACTCGCTCTCAGAACAATGGCTCCCACCACACTGGAGCCATTGCCCCGTGCCACGGGGCTGTTCAAACCTCCTCCCATCCTGTGCCAAGGGTCTCATCTCCTTACTTTAGCTAAATATAGACTTTTCAAGCCCTTGTAGAGAGCCTAATCTGTACCTTTACTGAGCTTAGCAAGCTGGCAGTGGCATAAGCAGCTGGCACAGCTTTGTGGGTATAGGAAGCCTCTACATTCTCTTACACTGGCTGTAATCTGCAAGGGTTCATTTAAATTTTCTAGTGATTAATCTGGTATTTTTCTACTAATTTTTCTGTTATTTTCTGTACATCTTATATCTATCTCTATATATGTACAGGATTCTGAGCACTGGATTGTTGTCATGATGATTTTTCCTGCCGGCAAACTTCAGTTTTCTGTGCTGGCTTCCCAGGGACATACAATAATTTTATATTGTACAAAATACAATAATTATGTATTTTCAAGTAACTGTTTAATGAAAAAAAACCAGCCAAATCTGTAGTTGCTTTGACACAATTCCAGAATACTGATTTCTGTTCCCAGTCTGGGTTCTCAGAGGTAAGAGTGTCTCTGGCTTTGGTTGCAGAGCTTCTCTCACTCTGGGCTCTTTCTTTTGAAGGGAGCTGGCTCCCACTTTGGCAGCTGCAACAGGGGCAACATACCCACCAAGGTTTCTGGCAGGATCTTATTTTGACACAGCATTTACAATGGTAATAAAAAAGATATGTTTCTGTACTTTAGCTAGTTTGGCCTTTCCCAGCGTGGCTGCAGCCTTGGTTTTGTTGCTGCTGCTCTCTAGCAGCCAGTGTGTCTGTGGTTTGTGGTGGTGACGTGCCCCACCATGCACCTTGGGGTCAGCAGGCGTTTCAAAAACACCTCTGGGAATGGGGGCTCACAGTGAATTTTGACAGCTGCTCCCCTGCCCCAGATGTGCTTGTGTTGGTTCATGGCCACCTGCATACCCTGCCACGGGCACCCCAGAGCAGGTCCAGGGACCTGCATGGGAGGGGTGGGCACAGGATTTTGTGTTATCCTCCTCTATCAGCACCCAACTCATGGCCTTCCTGCTTCTGGACCAGCACCAGCTGCTGCTGGGTCCACCCTATGTGAATTTCTCCTGCTGCTGAACTAATTTTTAGACATGATGGTGTTGTCCTCTAGGGCTTGAACAGAATGAGAATGGTCTGAGAGGTTCTGTGCAGTGCTTGGTAGAAGTGGCTCATGCTGCTGCCTGGCCTTTGGGAGTAGAGCAACCATCCTCTGCTCTGCTTCCTCCAGATCAGAAACAGGAGCAGTAAACTCTGCATTCCTGCACTCAGCGCTGCTCAGCTCTGCTGGGGGAGTGCCAGGAGGCAGAATGTGGCCTTGTGCATGGAGGTGGCATTGCATGACCCCTGCCCATACCTTTTCCCTGGCAGAAAAGCAGTGTTGGTGTTCTCTGCGGGTACTGAGAGGTGCTCTCTGCTCAGTGCAGAGCACTGGGAGCTGTTCCCTGCCCACTGCACAGCACAGAGGAGGCATTTCAGGCAGTGAAGTGGAGAAACCCCAGGAGAGCTCCTGGCACAGTGCGATCCAGCCTTGCTTGTGCTGGTGCTTAAGGTGCCTCTGATGCCTCCCGTGGGTGCTCTTGCCTGGCTGAGCTCCTACGGAGCCAAGGCACAAGGGATGGATCCCACAGCAAGCCATGAACTCCTTTCTCTGTGTGGTGCCTTGCAGCCTGGGCTGCTCCTGACACAGGCAGCAGGAGCAGAGTCCCCTTGGCTCTTCCTCCATGGCTGGGAACAGTGCCATGCCAGACCTGGGTTCTTTGGCTGGCTGCTTGGCACTTGGACTGTGCAGCAGCTTCTTGTCTTGGGTGCTTCAACCCTTGGCTGTGTGTTTGGTTCCTCCCCGGTGCTGTGCTCCCTTGGGATTGTCCATGAGCGTGCCCAGGGGCTGCAGGTGCTGCTGGCGATGTGTTCCATCCAAGCCCACCTTGGCAGCACCCCAGCACAGCCAGGGGTGCTGGGCTGGATGTCTGCTCCACCTCATCTTCCTGCATTGCAATGGAGCTGGGACCTGTGGAAGCTGTGCACGTGGTGTCCCTGCCAAGATCACTCTGGTGTTTCCCAGCTGCCCACACGTATTTTGTGAAGATATGTTTTATTAATCAGGTTTACATGGGATGGTGCTGGGAGAATTCTGTGTAGATGCAAAATGGTCTCCTTGGGAAAAAAAAAAAACATTCAGTGAGACTCTCTGTCACATTTTCGTGGAGTTCCACAGTGGGCTACTGGCAGGCTTCTGGCTGGCAGCTTTTTTAGCAACACCTGAGGAGTGTAGGCTACAAAACCCCAGCCTGTACCAGTGTGGAAGGCCCAAGCCTGGTTTGGACAGGGCCATTGCCAGGCAGTGCAGCTGCAGGGCAAACGCACAAGGCTTTCATGGTTAACGGTGGGCCTGGAGATCTAATCGGGCTGATGGCAGATTTACCTTCTTGTGTTCCAGCTGTGTCGGGGTGGAAGAAGAAGAGGCACCAGATATTGACATCTATCATTGTCCAAATTGTGAGAAAACCCACGGAAAGTCGACCTGTAAGTACCCCTGGGCAGCCAGACCCTGACACGCGGAGGGGTCGGGGTGTTTGAACAACAGGAGCCTTTTGTTTTGGTCTTTACAAAAGGCACGCCTAAGTGTCATGTGCCATAAACACTGGAATTCAAACCAGGAAGTGAAGAAAGATGTTTGTGGAAGAAAGCTGCGGGCTGGCTCATGGAGCTTTGGCTGCAGCCTTGGGCATGTGTGTGAGCTCATGCAACGCACTCACCTGGAAAACCGCAGTCCCTGGCCCCTTAAAAACCTGAGTGTCCTTCCTTGCATGAACTGTGCCCACTCTCAGCAACGGGGGCTAGGAAAACCCTGTGGAGGCAGCTAAGTGCTAATACGGGGAGTTTTGGAACCTACATAGTGTTTTCTGTCTGCAGATGAGGAGAATAAGAAACAGTTTGTTGTGCTTGGCCTGGATATAGAATTGCAGCGATTTCCATGTCAGTCAGAATTGTAGGATACTCTGAGGGTGCCAATTCTTGCAGTTCTTTCACAGGAAAAAGGTTCTCCTGAGCAAAAATGACAGTTAATCTCAGTGGGAGTTTTGTCTGGGAAGGAATCGTGGGATGTGTTTGCTTTGGTCAGATTAATTCACAAATTCTTCCTATTATACAGTGGAGAAAAAAAAAAAAAAAAAGAAAAGAAACCAGTCCCTGTGAAGGATGAAATGCTTCACTTGAAAACCAGTTATTATAAAGAAGCAACAGTGATAGGGAGGATCCTGCTGCTCTGCAACCTCAGGGCATCCTGCAGAGGAAGAGCACCACACTCATCTGAATGAATCCTGACGACTTTTTATTTAGTATGAAATAAGGGGCAACTGGAAAGTGACTCCTGTTGTGTTAAAATTCAGATTTTTTTAACCCAAGCAATTATTTCTATATTGCCTTAATTGTTAAAGTTTAAAAATTTCTATTGGGGATGGGGTGGAGTATGAAGTATCTGTTTTGGAGGTGAAAAATAGAATTGTATTTCCACTGTGATTTTTTAAAAATCAAGTGTGAACTGGAAACCTGAATAACCTGCAGCTGTTCCTGTCTCCCAGAGGGTCCAGCTGAGAAGCTGGCAAAGTCCCCCTTGGGGGGCTGGTTCTGAAAGACTTAACAAGATCAGTATGTCCCTACAAAATGTTCTGGTTTGAAAGAATCAGCTTTTCTAGTGTTTTGTTTTCCTGGTTACGCAAATAACCACAGATCATATTGAAGTGAATGATCTGGGATTGGGGAGGGGGGTGACTGCAGGCACTCCCAGACTGTTCCTAACCCAGGAGGGAAGCAGCAGCACAGGATCTCCAGCCCCTGAGAGTATCAATGTATAAAATTGAGATGGGTCTGATACTTTGATTTCTTTCACTTTGTTTTGAATTATAAATTATGAAAGGTAACTACTTTTCAGTGCAAGGAGAAAGAACCCAGACAGAAGCAGCAAAAGCCTATAATCAGGAATTGAATATCAATTCCATAAAAACTGGGGTGTGTCATCCTAGAATTCAAGACATGGCAGTTTTGATAAAAAGATTGCCAGTTTAGTATACCAGTTATGATGAGGAGAGTTGAAATGACAACAGTATTCTGATGCTTTTAAAAAGGTTTCTGTCTATCCAGTTATTTATTTTATCCAAATAAAAATCCACTGCTGTGTCCCAGAGCATGCAGCCTAGCAGAAAATGCTGCTGGAGCACAGTTCCAACATCCTGCCATGGGCAGGGACACCTTCCACTGTCCCAGGCTGCTCCAAGCCCTGTCCAGCCTGGCCTTGGACACTGCCAGGGATCCAGCGGCAGCCACAGCTGCTCTGGGCACCCTGTGCCAGGGCCTGCCTGCCCTCCCAGAGAACAATTCCTTCCCAATATCCCATCCATCCCCACCCTCTGGCAGTGGGAAGCCACTCCCTGTGTCTTGTCCCTCCATCCCTTGTCCCCAGTCCCTCTCCAGCTTTCCTGGAGCCTCTTTAGGCCCTGGAAGGGGCTCTGAGCTCTTCCTGGAGCCTTCTCCTCTCCAGGTGGGCACCTCCAGCTCTCCCAGCCTGGCTCCAGAGCAGAGGGGCTCCAGCCCTGGAGCAGCTCCGTGGCCTCCTCTGGATCACTGCAGCAGCTCCAGGTCCTTGTGATGTTACAGCCCCCAGATCTGGAGGCAGCTGTGCAGGTGGGCTCTCAGAAGGTTGTCCCTTCCCTCTGGGGATGCAGCATGGTGGGAATACAGACCAACATCCTATTCTGCAGGACAGAAAAGGACACTTTGTTTTCTTCCTTTGAATACATCCTAGACAGTTTAATGACGTACAAGCCCAGTCATCAAAGAAATGAAGTGCAGAAATTTTATTTAAACATAAATTATTGCTATCCTTACCTTGAGTTTGGTGACAAGGCCACAAGCTGCATAGTAATTTTCCCTACTCATGTGTAGAATCATGGATCCTGTGGAAAAAGGAGGCTGTTATGCTGCAGCCCCTCCTTGCAGGGTACAACAGGCCAGGGAAGTTAAAAGTCGGATGAAGTGAGGGCGGGAGTGGCTTGGCTGGTGAATTTCATCTGCTGGAGTCCGCATGGAGGACGTCCCACTGCAGGGTTTGGGCTGGCTGCAGGGAGGTGGCTTACTCTGCTTGTGAACTGCTCCAGTATCTGCTCAGACCCACTACCCAGCACTATCAGCTTTGTAATGAAGGAGTAGGAGTTGTTCCAGTGCCAGTAGTTCACTGGTAGGATTTAATTATTGTGAGATTAGCAAAGGGAAACACAGACACCAATTGTCTGTTATGCAACTTGTCTGGATTTAAAAATATACATGTATTTCTGGAGCTTGACTTCCACCAGATATGTTTTCCAGATGTTAAATTTAAAAATCATTTTCCTCTCCTTACATTTTTCCACATTACCACTGTGGTGAGTGGCTGCTCTCAGAAGATTGCTTCCTGTCACATGGCATTTTAAGCCGTTCCTGTTTAATGAAATGTGTAGGGACTCCTCTTTGGGAAAAATCATCCATATTCATCCAGCATTTTCTGACATCATTTCAATAAAATGTAAGAGCTTCATTTGGGTAGGCTTGGCTCATTTTCATAACACAATCTGAAATCCTGGGTTTGATTGCTGCCTCATTTGCAGCTGTGAAAATCAGGAGAAATCCTTTGGAATCAGTGGAGTTACAGAGCTGCAGGTGAACCAAAGGCTGTGGCTGGCTTTAAGTGCTTACAGCCGTTGGTGTCGATCAGTAGAGAGCTCACAGGGCACTTCTGGCTGTCCCTGCTCCAGCGGAAGCACCTTGGTCATGGTTGGAACAAGATGGGCTTTAAAGTCCTTTCCAGCTCATTTAGGTTGGAAAATACTCCAAGACCACTGAGTCCAGCCTGTGACTGATCACCAGCTTGTCAAGACCACAGCACTGAGTGCCACATCCAGTTCTTCCATGAACACTTCCAGTGTTGGGGACTCCATACCTCTGTGGGCAGCCCCATTGCATGCTTGACCACTCTTTTATTCTTCCCAAATGTTCACATTGATGATCCCTTTGACACAAATAGGTTTGAAATAATATACATATACCTGTGAATTATTCATTTTGAGATACAGTTTTCATAAAAATGTATTCCCTTTTTCCACTGTTGGACTTCCCAGAGGTTAAATTTGGATTGGAAAGATCTGTAGAAAAAGAAATCTGTGATAAATTACAAAAAAGTAGCTTTTCTGGCCAAAGCTGGGATCTGTTTCCACATGAGAATGAGCCTTTAGTCCTTACTGTGGTGTTCATGGTAAAGATAAAATACAGAAGGCATGGCTGAAAATGGCCAAGGGTCGAGTGTTTGATGCAGTGTAATGGACTCTATCTGCTGTCCAGGAGACAGCCCCTCCTGGAGAATGCTCTGGGGTGAGGAATCCAGGCTGCTTCTGCAGGAAAGGTGGATGGGAATGCTGAATGGGAGAGCTGGATGGGGAAGTTCACAGGAGACGTGGACGTGTGCCAGCACTTGGTGCTGAGGCAAAGAGCTCCCCGCAGGTTTTGGGAGAGTTGCAGTGGGTTTGTTAATTCAGCACTGATCTGTCGCTTTTATTTCCCGTGCTGTCTGAGGTGTAATAAAGGAACGTGCTTGGAGGATAAGCGCTTTAATTTTCCTGTGGAAGTGACACCTCTTTCCCTGGGACTTACAGTCGGAGTGCAAGTGCAATCAGCACACTCGTGGTGTTGATTCGGATGTGCTGAGAGGGGGAGGAAGCGGAGGTGGGGAAGGGAGGGAGAGGAGGAAGGTTTGGCATTCAAGCTAGGCTTGTTTCCTTTGTTACCAGGAGCATTGAATTAATACACTAAGCCTGAGAGTCATTAAGATAAAGAACTAGCAGCTTTAATGAATATCTCCAGCTAGGCTGGAGCCTGCATGGAACTAATAAACCCAACATGCTTTGTGCAAAACCTGGGATGGACTCGCTGGGAGATGTCTTTCCTTGAGTTATTCCAGGGTTGTGGTCAGCAAAGCAAAGTTTGCTCTTTCCAAATCTCATGGACTATAGCTCTGGCCACCAGATTCCTGTCCTAATGGAAAAGTGTGTGGATCTCTGTGTGTGCAGAGAGTGAGAAGTGGGTGCCATCCGTGAGGAGTCTGCTGCCTTCCCTCACTGTTGTGATAAGAGGTCTGGACTTGAGATGAAATATTGAGTTTCATGATGTAAAACAAGGGTGGAAAATGAAAGTATGGTGTGACATATGAAAATTCTATTAACAAGGCTTTAAATGATACAAATATGGAAAACCCCAGTTTCCTACCAAAGTGAGTTTCTCTTGCCACACTGTGGAAGCGGGAACAGCTGAGTGAGATAGTGCTGACTCAGGGAAAGAGCAGGACCAGTTTTTCTTGCTTTGTGTTATCTGGCTGTCAGAGGCAGGGCAAAATCACACTGAAACCTGACTGACTCACGTGTGCTCGTTCCTGCTGGCCCTTTATCCCTGATGGACTGTCCTGTGTGCCCATCCCTCACTGGGAGGACAGTCACAAGGGGCCTCAATCTGTCATCAGCTGCTGGTCTGAGCCATAAGAAATTCCCTTCCCTGCAGTTCTAGCAACTAACTCCTTCCTTTTCCTTTTTCTTTTCCTTTTCCTTTTCCTTTTCCTTTTCCTTTTCCTTTTCCTTTTCCTTTTCCTTTTCCCTTCCCCTTCCTTTCCCTTTTCCCTTCCCTGTCCATGCTGTGTACAGGGCACCGCTAAAATCCCATCAAACATGTCAGACCCAACACTGCTGGGCAGAGCTTTAGACTGAGGCAATTCCCAAGGAATGCACTCCCAAAGGTCCGACCTGCAGGCTGTGCCAAGGGGCTCCCTGGGAGTTTCCTGGCCAGGATGAGGTGCAGTGTGGTGTGCCAGGGTGTTCAGAGCCAGTGTTGTGTGAGGCTGCCGGTGCTGCAGCTCAGCAATTACTGCACTGCTGCCCTCATGCTCCAAAATGCTCCCTGCTTGCTCTGTAATGGATCTTCAGCTGCACCACAACTGTCTAATGGGGCATTGAGAGCAATATTAAAATCTTCAGGGCACGGAGGGTGTGTGTGTGTGTGTGTGTGTTCCCTGCACTCTGCTCATGTGAGAAATTAAATGAAGATTTCTCCTTCCTGCCTATGTCTTAATAATGATCTTCACCTTAACATTGCTGTCCAATTTGTTCTTTTCCAGTGAAAAAGAAAAGAAATTGGCATAAGCATGATACCTGCCAGACAACGGAGGTCAAGCCTGTGCAGAACGGGAGCCAAGTGTTTATAAAAGAGCTTCGAAGTCGGACATTTCCCAGGTGGGTTTTGGTGTGGACGAGGTGCAGGGGCAGTGATGGTGCTCCAGGGTCCTGTGAGGCTGGGGATGGTCTGTGCTGGAAGCAGTGCCTAGTGCTGATGATTAAATCAGTGGTGTTTGATTGCAGATGTTCCAGGCTCTTCCCTTTTTTACGTTTGTGCTGCTGTGTTCAGATCTCCTCTCAGCTGAGCCCAGTTCCTGTGGATTTCCATAGATGCTAGGGTTTGGGAAGGCAAGAATCATGGAATCGTAGAATGGTTTGAGTGGGAAGGAACTTTAAAGGTCATCCCAATGCACCCCCTGCCACGGGCAGGGACACTTTCCACTGTCCCAGGTTGCTCCTAGCCCTGTCCAACCTGGTCTTGGACCTTGTCAGGGATGCAAGGGCAGCCACAGCTTCTCTGGGCACCCTGTGCCAGGGCCTCATCACCCTCACAAGGAACAATTCCTTCCAAACATCAAATTTAAATCTCTGCTAGTTTAAAACCCTTTTCCCTTGTCCTGCCACTACCTGCCTCTGTAGAAAGTCACTCTTGCTGGTTTTTATAAGCCCCTTTAGGCACTGAAAGTGCTCTAAGATGTCCCCAGAGCCTTCCCTTCTCCAGGCTGACCTGGAGTGTGTTTGGCCCCTGGAACATCCACTTGCATAAGAAACTAACCCACTTATTGCTTAGAATTCTCCACTTCTCAACATTCCAATGACTTTGCTGAACTCTGTCCCCATCTTGGACAGAACAATGACATGCTCAGTTGCTGGGTGACAAAGACTCTCTCATTGGGGTAATGAATGGTGCTAATTGTAATGTGACATGTCCCACATGTTATTAGCTTGCTCCACAGCCATTTGCCAGAGTGATCATTTTCTTTTGGCTCTTTAATGTAGGCTGTAGCCAAATAAATCCTTAATTATTAATAACTAATTATTTTAGAAGAAACCTTGGAGACTGGCAAAGTAAACACAGAACTTTTTCCTTTTTATGGAGAATTTAATTTTACATTTAATTTAAGATACTAGTCTTAGGCTGCTTAAGGAGAAAACTGAAAATAGTTCTGAAAAGTGTTTTGTGGCTTTTACAGATGTGTTTTGCTGAGCTCAGGATCCAGTATTTTTACTTGCCTGGCTATTTTATTTGGGAGCTTGCAAAGTTTTTTATCTTTGCTTTTTTTCTTTTTTTTTTTTTTTTTTTGTAATATGTACTTTGACAGGTTGCACCACTCATTTTAAAATAGATTTATGGCCCAGGCAGACTGATTTCAGTAACCTCGGGTGGCCTCTGAGACTGCAGTCACACAGTATCTCTGAGTCACTCCAAAATTTTTATAAGTAATACAGCCCCCCATTTTTCTCTTTGTTTCTCTTGTTAATGTGTGCATAAGAAAACCCTGCTGCCAAATGAAATCTCCTGAGACAGAAGGGTCTGCAGCATAAAGAAATGCCTGCAAGATCCAGGCCTCAGACACAAAGAATTGTGGAGAAATTTTCTCCTCCAAAGTAGCTGAATGAGATGTGCAGAGATGACAGAGCAGGCGCCAGCACCTGGCCCTGGGGTGTGCTGGAGGGAGAGGGGGCTCAGAGCAGCAGCATCACTGCTTGGCTCCCAGCACAAGACACTGAATGACAGCCCCCACTGAGTGCTTGGGAGGGTCTCAGCTCAAAAGGGGCACTGAAGAGAGCAAAAAGGCAAAAAATATCATTCATGTCATTCTGTTCTGAAGTGTTTAGTACCAAAATAGTGCTGGAGTAGTGATAACAATTCAATGGATTCTTCCCTGTGAGGGTTAGGAGGCCCTGGCACAGGGTGCCCAGAGCAGCTGCGGCTGCCCCTGGATCCCTGGCAGTGTCCCAGGACAGGCTGGACAGGGCTTGGAGCACCCTGGGATAGTGGAAGATGTTCCTGCCACTTCAAAATGCTCTGCAGATCCTGAGCACGTTATTAGATGCTTTAAAATGATTTGCAAAGCATTTCTAGGGCCATTTATTTGAGATTAGGTAACGTTTTTAATCTTACCTTCTTTAGAGTGAAACATTGAACACTAATTCCTTTAACATTGATCACTGGTAGCTCGACTGATCTTATGCCTGAGGAAAATGGTCTTTTGCTGTAAGCTGTTATTTTAGGACTTCCCAGTAGTTGGAGCATGAGGCTTGAGCGATTGCTGTTGCATGATTTTATTGTGCCCTTTGTGCTTTGCAGTAGATGGGGTTTTGGCTTATATACCTACTTTGCATATAATTCCTTTCTCATAGCATCTCCCTTTCAGCACTGGCACGCAGAAGACTCCAAACTCAGCATGGAGGCCCCTCACCACTGACTCTGTGTTTGCCTTTGCAGTGCTGAAGACATCGTGGTGAAGGTGCCAGGCAGCCAGCTGACAGCAGAGTATTTGGAAGAGAACGGCTTCACAGAGCCCATCCTGGTGCCCAAGAAGGACGGGCTGGGCCTGGCCGTGCCTGCACCCACCTTCTATGTCAGCGATGTCGAAAATTACGTTGGTAGGTACCTGGTGGGCAGGTGGCACTGCACTGCTGGGAGCTCAGCTGCTTTGCACAAGTGTTTAGTTGTACAGGAAATTGTACAATGTATTGTAAAATGTTGTCTGTGCCACGAGCTGTGCTGGTCTCAGTGTTTGTTATGTAGTGGGAGCTTGTAGTTAGCAATTAATTGGCTCTTGTTCTGTGTGGCAGCTTGGCAGTGAGGCTGAGGCAGCCTGCACTGCTCTCGGCAGCTCTGCACAGCAGCTAAAGCCAAAGCTGTACCAAGGAATGGTTTTCCCAGGGACATGGCTACAGAATCACCATTTGATGGGTGTTTGTGTATATACACGTCTTTCATGCACATGGGTCTGTGTGGGTACAAGCATAAGCCACAGGGAGGATGCAAGGGCTGAAAAGGTCAGAAAATCAGAAGATGGAGATGTTTCTGGACAGGTTAACTCAGCCCCAAGCATAGAAAAGAGGGAAAGGCAGGCCGTCCATCAGCCTCTCCTCTCCACTGAATCCATGTGCAGGGCCGGAGCGGAGTGTTGATGTCACTGATGTCACCAAGCAGAAGGATTGCAAGATGAAGCTCAAGGAGTTTGTGGATTACTACTACAGCACAAACAGGAAAAGGGTCTTAAATGTCACAAACCTGGAGTTCTCTGACACCAGGTAAGGGTCCAGCCTGCTGCATGGTAATTACTACAGATTTATTTTGATTTATAATTTGTATTTAATTTATTATTTTGTATATAACATAGATTGATATAGTAGCATAGCTGTATACTATACCATGTGTTTCTTTTTGAATTATCTAGAATTATATATAATTATATATAATTTTCATTTTAAATTGCTGAATCCCACATTGTTTCTGGGATATTCACTGTCTTCCACAGTGCTTTTACTCTTTAGAGAATGTTGTTTAGCCATGGGGTAACAGCGTCTGGTTGCACTGACTTTAGGTGTAGGGTACCATGTCACTGGGTGTCCTTTGAGGAGAATAACTTTGGAATTCTGTTATAATTCTGTAATCCTACAGCATGTGTTATAGTTCTGGTTTCAGTGCTTTTGCCAGGTAACCTGTGATCTGTCTGACAGCAGCTTAGGGTCAGGGTGATGCTGACTTCCCAATGGCAGGCTGGGGGTGATGGTGCAGATCAGAGGGATGGGATATTGGGAAGGATATATAAAAAATAAGGGGAGGCCCTGGCACAGGGTGCCCAGAGAAGCTGTGGCTGCCCCTGGATCCCTGGCAGAGTCCAAGGCCAGGTTGGATGGGGCTTGGAGCAGCCTGGGACAGTGGGAGGTGTCCCTGTCCATGGACTAGATGGGAATGGGATGATCTTTAAGGTCCCTTCCAGCCCAAACCCTCCTTTGATTCCATGATCAGCCGATGTCAATGCTGAGGGCACTGTCTGGTGCTCTCTCTGGCTATCATTGAGCTGTGCTTTCCTTCCAGATATGGGCAGGGGCATCTATGAGCTATTGAAAATCAAAAGCTATGCAGGTTATTTTCACAGGCCCTGCACTCCTTCGGGGCAGCTGATGCTTCCAGAAGGGAAGTTCCAGAGAAGGGACAGATCATTTTACATACAAACACACTACCCAGATGATAATCAATGTCAGCAGAAAGACAAAGAATGGTTGTTTTGGGGAGCATTCTGCTCCAGCACGAAGGCTTAGCAAAGAAGGCTGGTGGATAACGACAAGCTCATTTTTCCCAGGCATTCCCCTGATTCCTGTAGCTGGGATTTAGTGGTGCACACTCGTTGCTGCAGAGAGCAGCTCTACTCACTGTGGGTTTGAGACCACCAGGATCCTCAGCAGAGATTTTTTTCTGTTTTCTGCCATTATCCCCCAATAATGGGATGTCTTTTTTCCTGGAGGACTGCTGGAGCTGTCGTTCACACACTGCTAATCTAGACATTAATAGCAAATATTTTATTTCTTAGCATAGACAGTGACAGTTTAATTGAATGCACAACTCCATCTTCCCTGCCATGGAAATGGAGTTATTGTCATCAGGGCTTGACACTGAGCACAAATGACATGTGGGTGCATTTAATATTGGTTTGAAGTGCAGATACTCTTACTGATGTGGTATTTTAGAGTGTCTAGCAGTGAATCTTCACCTCCTGCACTAGCAGCCCAAATTTTGGGCTATTTGAATCTAAAATATAGTACATTCTAGGATGAAACACTTAATATCCGGTTGTCATGCCAGTGCATTGTCTTAGCTGTGGTTATAGTATATGTTACATATTTGACAAAAACATAATATAAGAATGATATAAATAAGTAAATAGGAACATATATTCGATGTGAATGAAGTTAATAATTTGTATAAATTTAGATATATATCCAGTAAGAGTATGCTCTTAATGTAAATAAATACATTCATTCATATAAATTATAGGAATATATATTATTTTTCTCATATTTTAAATATATTCACATTGTCAACCCAAATTAGACTTTTTCCTTCTTCTAAGCTTTTAATATAATTTAGTCAACCTAAATAAGATCACTGATTTTCAGCACCAAATCAAGAGTTATTTATCCATAAGTGTTAATGTTATTGTTATCTAGATTATTAATATTAAACTTAACTTGCTGATTTTTAAGGTTTACCAGATGATTTCTGTCAAAGTGCACCCATTTCACTTTCCCTCTTGGAGGGGCTGGGAAGAGGACTGATAACAGCACTGTTGGTACCTGAGCCTGCCAAGCAAGAGGCAGGGACTGGAAACTGCAAACAGGACATGTTTGATCATAGATGGTACCGCTGAAAGAAGGCAAAGGATTGTTGTTAAGTCATCACGTTTAAAAACCCTTAAATCTCTGCCTGTAAACAGTTTTCCCTAATTTTCTGAATGAAGAGCAGTTCCACTGCCACAAGAGGAGCTGCTTCAGTTTGCCATGCAAGCATTAGTCCCACTCGCTTCTCACTGTACCGGGCTCCTCATGCTCTGTTTTAAAAGCTTCCTGTCTGTTCTCCACTCTCTCTGTAAGGATGTCCAGCTTTGTAGAGCCTCCTGATATCGTTAAGAAGCTGTCCTGGGTGGAAAATTATTGGCCTGATGATGCTCTGCTGGCTAAACCCAAAGTGACCAAGTACTGCCTGATCTGCGTCAAGGACAGCTACACTGACTTCCACATAGACTCTGGTGGGGCTTCTGCCTGGTACCACGTGCTCAAGGTGAGGGAGCCTGGCTTTGGGTGTCTCTCGTAACAAACTCAACTTCATACACAAATACACCATAAAATTCTCTCCAAAATTCAGCTCTCATTTTTTTCGTCACTGTCCTGTTGTATCCGAGCCTTAACTGCTCTAAGTGTGCGCACTCCCAGAAGTGCCAGGGTCTCCTGAGTGATGAAGCACTTGGGGCATGGAGGTCCTCTGTGTATTTTCTGTCTATTAGGATTTTAATATTCATTTAGTGCCTTCTGCACATACATCACCCCAGGCCTTAAAGATACCACATCCTGGTTTTGCAGTGTGATGGAACCTGGCACTGTAAACATTTTGTACCATCACAAATCTGAGCAGATGTGGTCAGCTGTGATTTAATTATTTCAGCCCTTCTGTACAAAGCTGACTAATTTTATTTAAATACTGCCAAAACACACAATGTTACATGTATGTTTATATAAATATGTGTATCTGTGTGTGTGTGTGCTAGTGCAGTGTTGTTTGGTTTGGCTGCTCATTGCTAATTTTATATTTCTAATTCAGGGAGAAAAGATCTTTTATCTCATCAAACCAGCCTCTGCAAATATTTCTCTGTACGAGCGCTGGCAGTCAGCAGCAAATCACAGTGAGATGTTTTTTGCAGACCAAGTAGATAAATGTTACAAATGCACCGTTAAACAAGGCCAGACACTCTTCATCCCATCAGGTGAGCAGGCTGGGGGAGGACGGCTTTCCTCATCCTTTGGAGTAGCATGTCCAGAGGGGGGGAATTTGACAACTTTCTCTGAAAAAGTATGGAGTCTCATTCTCAGTAGAGGTTTTATTCCGTGTGCTTACAAACAAAACAAAACAAATCCAACCTTTTACTGCTTTCGATTAATATTTTAGCAGCCTTTTGAGAGTAAAACAAGTAGAGTGTTCCACTCATGATCTAGCTAGGTAACTCATGAGTTTTCTCTTTCTGTATCCACCATGCCATTGGTGCTTTCTGACATATGACAGACAATTTACATTGAATAAATTTACATTCTGACCATGACACTCCCAAATCCTTGTCACAGACATTAATTCCCTGTGACACTCAGGAGCTAGAGGTACCTGCATGAGTGTGAACATGCATTTGTTGTTGCACATGAAGCCAAACATCTTAGTGTCACAGATTTTTATGGGTTAGTTGATAGACTCAGGCTTTCACTGGATATTAGGGAGGGTGCATTTTGTTTTTCTTGGTTCCTGGGAGGATCTCCATTAGGGAGTTAATCAGAAAAGAGTGCAGGGCTTGAAATGAACACAGTTCTGCTCCAGCCCATCTCCCTCACCTTCCTCTCACCATGAACAATGATTTCCTCATTTGCATTGCTGTTTCCAGCCCTCCCTGTTACCTGTTGAAGCTGGGACAGGGACCTTATCTCCCTCTATGTGCATTTAAATGAAGCAGAACCTCCCTGAGCCTTAATCTGAGTGCAGGCAGTGACAGCAAATTGAACCAGTGCTCAGGAGGCAACAGCCAGGAGTGACACTGTAGTAACTCACTAGATGTGAGTAGATTCTCGCACAAAACATTTACACACTTGAATTTTACCTGGAGTGTAAGAAATGGAAAGTAGGGGTTTCTCTTATGACCATCTGTGGAGCAGATGGTGGAACAATCACAGAACAGTTCATAGAGATTCACTAACTTGAGCAGACTTTTGTATGAAAATACCTTTTTGGAGAACACCTGAATCTGACACTGTGATAAAGCATATGTCAGGGGCTGTTACAGGTCTTTGTGGAGTCAGGAAAGCAGCTGCCTTTGTGTGGCAAAACAAAGCAGGGACCAGAGGCAGCCTTGTTCAAAGTGTGTGTGGTTCTGGGGCTGGTGTGAAGACTCTGTGGGTACCTCTGGAGTGATGTGCTCGGTGAAGTGTAGACATCATGCTGGGATTGAAGTCTGTGGTACTGGCCTTCGAGTTTTTGTCTTGAGGACTATTCTCTCTCTTCTAGGTTGGATTTATGCAACTTTAACACCAGTAGATTGCCTGGCCTTTGCAGGACATTTTCTACACAGTCTAAGCGTGGAAATGCAGATGAGGTAATCGGTCTTTAAAACCTAAAGTTGTGTAGAGACTCAGTTTTTAATAAAGCAGTAATAATGAATCATTGACAGGAATGTTGGTGTAGCTCTGGGGCAGTTTGGGGTTGTGCACCCACCTTTGTCGCCTCTGACCGTGTTCCCTCATGCTGAGTTTTCCTAAGCTGTCCTTACACCTGTTGCACAAGGCACAAGAGGATACCTGAGATGCCTGGATTGGTGTGGCCACATCCTGAAGGCAGAACTGTTACAACCTGCCTGGAGTTTTATCCTGGCACCTGCCATTCGCTGCTGGAAAAGTCCCCCCTGCTCAGCTGGGCTCTTTGCCCAGTGCAAGGCAATACAAGCAGTTCTTTACTGAGTCTGGGCAAATAATGCAATAAATCCATTATACATCTGTATCTCAGTGTTTTACTAGTGCTGTTGTGTTTTGCTCTTGGCCTGATGTGGCAGCAGGACAAAGAGGGGATGCCCTGCGAAGTGGCCATGGCACTTCTGTGACACACACTCGTGCTCTGCAATGCTCAGGTTCCTGTGGCTTTGTCTTGCAGGGCGTATGAAGTAGAAAGGCGATTGAAAATTGTCAGTCTGACCCAGTTTCCAAACTTTGAAACAGCATGTTGGTATATGGGGAAGCATCTGCTAGAGAAATTCAAAGGTAAAACTGCATTTCCTTGCCTGCCTTGATGGCTCAGCTTTGGGGTCTGAGGACAGTTACCCTGAGTTCCTGCTGATGTCCACATAAAGGGTGAACAGGAGGCCAGAACTGGTCTTGTTAGTGTTTGAAAACTGCTTTGAGCATACCAGCAGAACATGCTGCTCTGGCCCAGCCCACCCTGAACCTCCTGCACTCTGGGAGGGTCCCTCTTACCTGTGCCTAAGGGAAGGTTTAAACTGCTTTATACAACGGTGCTGGAAGCTCATTTCAGTTTGGGCTGCCTGTCAGTCTGGATTCATTCCCTCTTTCAGCTGGATGAGCTGCAGGCTCTGCCAGTCTGAGGCTTGGAACAGCCCTCCCCTCTCCCTTCATCCCATGGATCCTGGCTGGAGTATGGAGTTTGAGGGCAGGTCCCCTGTGCAGGGCCACAGGAGCACTGGGAATTAAACCCATGTTTTCCATGAAGTTCAAACGCTTCCCAGTCTGATTCCTGCAGAGCTGATCCAAACATCCATGTGTAAATGTTCTTTACAGATTCAGCCTTGCTTTGCTCTTTGCCTCCATTTCTCCTATTACAAAATGTGTCCAGAGACACCCATCAGATCCCTCTATACCAAGAAAAATGTGTCTAATTAATCCACAGGGTGCTTTTTCAGAGCTCGGTCAGAAGCAAAGAAGTGCTGGTGGTACCTTTTTATTCCCACAGCCTGGGATGGGTGCCCATGGAAGTTAGCTAGGAATGGGAGCAGGGGGAACCAAGCACTGCCAGTGTAGCCATAACCTACAGGAGCACAAGGTGGGATGGCTCAGCTGGGTTTGGCACACAGTAAAAATACTGCTCATTACCATCAGATTGTAGTAGGGATTCATGTGTGGGGACCAGCTCTCAAAGAGTTAACTGTAGCTTTCCCAGTTAAAATTTTCAAATGAAACGTAGCTGTCAGTGGTTGAATGACACTGGGTTTTTACTCTGCTTAGGTTTGCATAAAGCTGGACAACAACCTCCTGCTCATCTCCTTCAAGGAGCAAAGATTCTCAATGGTGCTTTCAGGTCATGGACTAAAAAACAGGTAGGAGAAGCAGCCAGGATTAATGTGATGTGTTTGTCAGTTGCTGGAGCAGAGAGGAAATTCTGGAACAAATAACATCTCCATTGCAAAATATCTGATTCTAAGATATCAAAGAGAAGGAACTGGGAGAACTGGGGGTGAGAAAAGTGGTATTGCAGTTGTGAAAATGCAGTAAATACCTGAAAAGAGATGATTGACTTTGCTGTTCTCTTGGGACAACTTGTTACAATAACATCCAGAACAGGGAAAAAAAATTCTTATTTGAACATCTAATGCAGTCAAGATTGATTTCAATACATAGGAAAAATATGGGTGAGTCACTTCAGGAGGTTTTTTCCTATTTTTGAATAAAACATGGTCAGAAACAGCAGTTTGGCTTTGTTGTGTTTTAGGCTTTAGCAGAGCATGAAGACGAACTACCAGAAAACTTCAAACCAGCACAGCTTATCAAGGACCTTGCCAAAGAAATAAGATTAAGTGAGGTTTGTGCTGTTTTCATATGATTTACTGTACTGGGGGTCCAGGCTGTACAGTGCATGGAGGTGTCATCCTTTGAGGATGGGACCACATCCTGCTGGGTGGAGATGTGTGACAGCAAAGGGGACCACAGCTGGTTCTGTTCCTTTAGGAAGGCGTGTGCTGCATTCCACCCTGCTTCTAACCACATCCAGAGACCTCAAAAGTGAAATCTGTCTTGTCCTTTGATCGTCTTTGATGTAGCATTTAAGCTTTCTGATTGTCAGAACGGCAAGTTAAGCGGAAAATAATTTCTTTTTAATTAGTCAGTGTTAATTTTAATTGGGCTGCTAATTTTTCCCGAGGGCATGAAATGTGATTCTGCTATATTTATCACATCAGAATTAAATGGAAAGGGTTTTTGCTCAAGCTGATCAGCATTTTAAGCAGAAGGCTGTTCATTTTATCCATCCTGTGTGGACAGGCCATTTAACAGTCCCACGTGATGGTACAACCCAGTGAGGGTTCCATTCCCTACCTAGCCTCTGGGATTACTGCAGGCCAGGTTTGAGGGATGTGGGGGTGGGAACTGGGGGTGGGAGTTGGTGAGCAGAGCCTTACTGTGGCCTTGGTCAGACTGACCCATGCTGCAGATCCCCTCCCTGACGTCTTTGAGGATCTTTGGGGCTTGTTTCCCCATCTGATGGAGGGTGCAGATGAGTGCCAAAAGTGGGCCAGGTGTGTCTGAGCAGCCTGTGTTCTGTGCCAAACCCCAGAACGCCTCAAAAGCCAGCAAAGCAGACACGAGTGCCAACGCCGCCGCTGAGGACATCTGTCCTGTGGAGAAGGAGGAGGCTCCATCGCCCGTCCACGCGACCCCGCCGCCCCCACTTGTAGAAAAGCTCCCTAAAAAAAAGACTCCCAAAACTGTGAAAACCCCCAAACAACTCAAGCCATCCAAACCCCCAAAACCTCCCAAGCCCCCAAAGCCTCCCAAAACACCGAAAGTGAAGGGAGAGGGCAAAAAGAAAGGAAAGAAGGCAAAGGAGAGCCCACCGCCAGCCATCCCCAACCTGGACCTGCTGGAGGCACACACGAAGGAGGCTCTGACCAAGATCGAGACGCCAAAGAAGGGGAAGGTGAGTCATGGTTTAACCTCTCCCTCTTCTCCCACCCCCAGAGAGATAAAATCACTCCGTAAGTCTCATGCAAAAAGTAATGTGTGCAGCACGTTGTGAATCCCTGGCTCTGCAGAAGCAGAGGAAAAGTTTGTAGCTGCTGGCTCATTGCCCTTCTCTTACCCAGCTGTTGGATTTGATTTGACTGTTTTTTCTCGGTTATTCATTGAAATGGAGCCTCCAGAAAGCCACTGATACCAAAAGGTGTCACTGATGGAAGAACTTGTTTCTAAAGTACCTAATTTACTTGAGATGGTGCTCTAGAATGAGTGATTGAAGATAGAACCATAGTTTTCTTCCACTTTTGCCCACGTAGGACAAGTTTATTTTTGATGTCCTTTAATTCTGATGCCCTTCAATTCAGCATGAATTTTGCTACTGATTTCAGTAGGGGCCAGGATCCATCAAGGCACTGGCAGAGGAATGGTTGTACTCTGTTTGTGGAGAAATACCCATAAACCTTTCCTAAAATCTTTCTGAAGTTCTAACAGTTTGTGTGCAGTTTGTGAAATCTGTCATGGGGTGAGGAGCGTGTTGGTGTATCAAGGAGAAGTTCAGCTGGTCTTCTGCAGACTCTGAAGGAGCAATATTTGATTGAACCTCAATTTGGGGTTCAAAAAGAATAAATGGGAGTTTTCAAAAATATATCATGTTATTTTCCAGATAAAACCTGTGTTTCTGTCATGCCAACGCTCCATCCTCATTCAAAGGACTTTTTCCTGATTTTTTCCCAGGCTGCAAAGAATGTTTTAAGTGTTCCCAATAAGGAATCTGCGAGCAAGCAGAATGAGGTGGAGAAATTTGAAGTTCGAGAACAAAATAAAAGCAAAACAGAAGCCAAATGGAAATATAAGGTAATGTCTCCTGTTAAATTCTGCCACATAAGGGTAAGAGGTAAGATAAGCCAAGGGCAGAGAATTGTTTGTGGCTCTGCCTAAGCAGAGAGAACAAGGCACCCAAAGAAAAGAAAATTAAACAGAGAATAGTCAATTAATCCCTGATAAAGGAAGAGGGGGTGGATGGATTCTTCAAAAGCATGTCCTGAATTGTCCATTTATCCACAGTGGCACCAAACTCTGAGATGGTTCAGTGTTGATCCATTCTGTGATCCTTGCTCTGACACAGTCCTACTACTTTGGGTCTGAAATCAATAACTAATGAGAAATCAATAACTAATTAATAGCGAATAATCAAGAGCTAATTTTAATGGCATAAAATTAGAGTTAATGAAATCTGAATTATGCCCCATGGATTAAAAGCTTACCTTTCCTGAAGGCTAATGCACGGTGAATGAAATTCACTCATAAAATAGAACATTTTCTCTGCAGGGAAAATTTAATAGGCTTTTTAATAAGGGAAAATTTAACAGGCTTTCTCACTGAAATAGCTGTTCACTGTGAACTTATAATGGGAAAGATGCAAACAGATTCTCCTGTTACAAAAACCTCTGTTACTTGCTGCATTTGGGGTAACTTATTTGGATATTGGGAAGAAATATTGAGAAATATTGAAATAGTGAGGGTGCTGAGGCCCTGGCACAGGGTGCCCAGAGCTGCGGCTGCCCCTGGATCCCTGGCAGTGTCCCAGGCCAGGCTGGACAGGGCTTGGAGCACCCTGGGTCAGTGGGAGGTATCCCTGCCCAGGGCAGGGTGGCACTGGATGGGCTTTCAGATCCCTTCCAGCCCAAACCATTCTGGGATTCCATGATTCTATTCCTGTCTGCCTAAAGATGAACAGATTCTGAGGGTACCTGGGAAGCTGAAACATAAATGACTCATTTAACTGATTTTTTTTTTCTTTTGCCTTTCAGAACAGTAAACCTGATTCACTTCTAAAAATGGAAGAGGAGCACAAATCAGAGAAGACGCCTCTGTCAGGAAATAAAGACAACAAATTCACATTCTCTTTCTCTAATAAGAAATTGCTTGGGTAAGTAAAAATATGACAACGCACATCAACAAAAAAGGAAATCAAAAGGTCATTATTTGTATTTTTTTATACAAGAAGGTGAAAATCTGCCTTTCTGGTCCATGTAGAAAATGCCTTGTCACTAAAACTTCTTCTCGTGCTCTAGGCAGAATCCTATTTTGATCATAGGTTCAGAAATGTGTTTGTAAAATTATTCTAATTGCTTTGGCACCCCTGAAAGAATTCAATTTGACTGAGATTTCTGTGTAGAGATACTCATTATCTGTCAAGTCACAAGCTGGTTTCTACTCAGAGTGTTGTTACTGATTTGTAAATATTTTTTTTCAGTTCAAAGGGAGTCAAAACCCATCTGAATACCGGCGTGTTTGGGTCACTACAGAATTTTAAGGAGGACAAAGCCAAACCTATACGAGATGAATATGAATATGTGTCAGATGATGGTGAACTAAAAATTGATGAGTTTCCAATCAGAAGAAAGAAAAACACTGCAAAAAGAGAACTGCCCTGTAAGGATATTTCCTAGTTTGTCTTTATCTGCTCAACAAAGTCTTAGATGTGATTGTTCAAAACAATCAATATAATCTATAAAATCTATATGATTTATAATAAAGGAAGCCATGTCTTACCTGCCAGTCCAATGTGAGTGGAATAGGAGGGCTGGTTTTTGAAAGGAAAAATACCCAATGACTTTTTATTTCTTTTTATTTATTCAGTTTTATCAGATAAAAAGGAAACCCTGCAGCACACTCCAGCCAAGAAGCCAAAGGTGGAGTCAGTACCATACAAGGTATGAAGTTATTGTACCTTCACAAGGACATGGGGCTCCTGAAGGTCCTTTCCAACCCAAACCATTCTGTGATTCTACTCCTGTGATACAGCAACTCAAGCGTTTGTTTTGTGTCACTTGGCAGAGCCTCTCTGCCCATTATGGGCTGAAATTTAGAACTCTCCTGACCCAGGTGAGCCTGGCCCAGGCCTTGCAGTGTCACTGAGCCTGGGTGTAGCTCACCTGCAGGACTGGGACAGCCCAGATGTGAGTTTGCTCTGTGTTAGCACTGAAGCTCAACACTGGAAATCAAATGACATTAAAATAAAATGTTTTGCCCAACTGTGGTTAATACAAATTCATATTATAATACCTGAATAAATCAGAAAAAGCAAAATAGTTTGTTAAGACAGAACCAAAGATGGCCAAAGTGTTTGGCCTTTAAGTACTGAGGAATTCTTTTCACCCTGGTTTGTGTCTGGGACATTCAGGAGGAAGTGCAGACCTCTTTGTCTGAGTCAGAACCTGAGGTCTGGGCCCGGTGGTGTCTCCCTGTGCAGGAGCCTAAGGAGGGAGTCCCTGGAGACAACAGACTGGCACTCCAAGCAGTAAGGGCTGCTGCTTTAGCAGCCTGAAAGCAGGGCAGGAAGGGGGAAAACTTGTTTTATTAGGCACCAGAATAGAGTGCATAGAAATCTCAGCCCCAGAGAGAGGGTCAGAGGTAGGCAGCTCCCTTCCAGCAGCTGACATGACACTGTTCCTATGTATCAGTCCCATTCCCCTGCCTGATCCTGCCAGTCTGCTGCTGTGGAGATGGCAGGAGTGGTCTGTCCCTGTGCCTGGACTGCCAGCATTCCTGCAGGATGCAGCCCTGTTCCTGCTGCAGGTCTGGGCTGACAGAGCCCCCTCCTATCCTAGAGGGTCGTGGTCTGAAGAGCAGCAGCAGGGCTGGGAAGGCAACACAGCCCTTGGAAACACCACTGCTAAAGGGGATTGATCCATGAACAGGATCACATCTCAAAGCTTTGGAAGGGGAAAGAAAAAACATACCTACAGGGCACAAGGGAATTGATTTTTACCATGTTCTTGGTTTTATTCTTTTAATTTTGTTTAAAGAAAGCAAATTCCAAACGATATCCCTGTCTCTTTGGAAGAGCAGCAGGCTGCAGGAATGACTGTGCTGTTCTTGTGGACCAGCTCAGTGAGTTTCCACCTTCCTTGAGCCCTTTCCTTGTTTTTGCAGAGCGAGGCCTCATCAGATGAAGATTTGCTTCACATTGACACAGAGGCAAAGCCAGGACGCAATTCCAAAGTAAAGAAAGAGAGTGGAAGTTCAGCAGGAATTCTTGATCTTTTGCAGGCAAGCAAGGAAGTTGGGGGTTTAGAGTATAACACCAACAGGTACGCACCAGGGGATGCTTTTCCCTCTTACCTGTGAACAAAATTGCTCTTTTGTGGTTGTGTGTGAGTGAGAATGAATCTTGCAGCTTGGTAACTGCTTTTTCTCCAGTAGGCAAACTCTTCCTTTATCCTGTGATCTGGAGAGAGAGGGAGGAAAGACTTTGGTGGTACAATTTAAACAAATAGAGGATTTCACATCTTTAGATGCTGAACATCAGTTTTAGCAATAATGCTCTAATAGATGAATCATTCAAAAGGAGGCGAGAGTTCAGTGACTGCAGCTTGAGGGTTTTTAACGCAGTGAGATTATAGTGAAGCAATCTAAATGGCCAGCATTTCTCCCATGAGGCATTCCAAGGTGCCACAAATGCCAAGTGTTTGAAAGACAGATATAGGAAACTATCTATAGGAAACTGTCCCTGCCTCCGTCCCTCCTTTCCTCCCTTCCTCCCATCTCTGGTTATCTTTCTTCTTCCTACCAAAAAATAAGGCTTGGGGAAAAAAGCAAAAGTTGCCGGGTTAATGAGTCTCCCATGCTGGAAGTTTAGTATAAAAAAAGAAAATTTATCAACTATTATAAGAACTCAAAGGAATCTTCCTTGGCCATGAGTTCACTGCTGGCCATTCTGTGGGTAACACAGCTCACTGTGTGCTTTGAAATTGCCCTTGACAATTCTCTGCCTTGCTCGAGGTGTGTTTTGCTGTCTGCAAGGGGTTAAACTGCCAGAACAGAGCAGGACTCAGGCCTTTGCTTTCCCCTCTCAGCCTGGGTGCTGTAGCCAGGGTGTTTGAAGGCTCTGTGGTTTCTGGAGTCAAAGTCCCACACACGGTCCCGTCACTAGACTCGACTGAGTTACTGCACTGTTTGGGGTGGTTCAGTGGGAATGTATCATATCAATGCTGGCTCTGGGATAAACACTGGGTTTTGGCAATGTGTGCTGCATCTTGATTGGAAAAAGCCCCATGTAAATGTAATTACTGTGTTTCATTTCATAATTACACTCGGCTTTTCAAATGGCCATAACGTGCTTTTTAAAAATAAAACAGAAGAAACACGATATGCAAACACACCGTGCTGCAACACGAGGCCAGTGTGGTCACGTCTGTCTCCCAGGAACAAGGCAGATTGAGGGTAGGGGATGTGTGTATTTATAGATGGGTATGTGTACACTGTGGATGCTGCACTGAGTGGCCGTGCAGGTGGGGCCTCCTCTCACACACAGGCAGTCTGTGCCTGCATCCCTGTCAGACCAGTGCTGGATCCCAGCACTCACTTGGGAAGCAAGGCAGGGCTTTTTGTGATAATGGCCTTATCTGAATCATGGGAAACTTTATTCTGTAAAATTTCGGGCTGTCATTAGCAGCTGGCCACCGCAGATGCCCTGATGGCATCACCTAGGCTGCTCCAGAGAACTGCAGCTCAACTACGTATGTCAGCAAGACAGGGAGAGGGAAGGACAGAGCTCCTGCAGAAAGGCTGCTCTGAATGTGGGAACAGGCTGAAAGAGCTGAAATGGAATATGGAAAAAGCTTGGAGGGCTGGCCATCACCTGCTCTTCAAAGGAGCAAAATTACTTGAGTCCAGGTCTGATTCAAAAATGGAAGAAAACACTGGGTTTGTACTTTGAAATTATTGGAGTTCCATAGTTTTGTACAACTATGACTTCCCCAGAGCCACCACTCAGTCAGCAATATTCTGCTGAAATACTATAAATTCAGTTTCTAAATATGAGGATCAGGTAGAAACTCAGTAATTGCTGATGGAAGGAAGGAGATGATCTGCCTAGAGAGGTTGAACGCTTGGAGAGAGATGGCGTGGTAGAGCTGGTGGCAAAGAGCGAGGCACCAGCTCCCTACTCGATACCCTGCAGGGTGTTGGGATCGTTCCTGTGCCCAGCTCCCTGAGGAGATGAAGCCTCAGTCCATCAGGGATGACTTGTTCCTGTCCCCAGCACAAACATCAGTTTGCCTGGTCCACTGCCTCTGGCACGTGCCAGGGACAGGATGCTCTTGGCAAACCTGGGTACCACAGTCCCTCTGAGCCTCCTTTTCTCAGACTGAGCTCCCTCAATCACTCCTGGTGCTCCAGACCCTTCTCCAGGTCTGCTCCCTTCTCTGGACATGCTCCAGCCCTTCCATGTCCTTCTTGTCTTGAGGAGCCCAAAACCCTGGGACTGTGAGTGGGGCCTCGGCAGTGCCAGCCCAGGGGACGGGCACTGCCCTGGTCCTGCTGCCACACCAGTGTTGCTACAAGCCAGACAGAGGCACAAACCACTGCTAGTGTACCTGTTAAAGTGTCCTCCTCTCTGTGCCTCCACAACAGCAGCCATTAGCCTGAGGACAGGAAAACAAGGCTGCTGGGCTTGGGGCAGGGCTGAGCTATCCCCCAGGGCCACCTCCTGTGTGTTTGGAGGTGACTCTGGGAGTAGAGCAGGGGCAGAAGCACTTTGCCTGCTTTGTTCCTGCTCCAGTGCTCTTTTTAAATGTTTGTTTGGTTTTTTTTTTAAGCCATAATTCTAACTCCCTGATAGTTCACTTTCATAAATGTGGGTTTTTTTTAAATCATTGCTGAAGCTCCAGAAAGGGAATACGGCTCTTCCAGAGCTTCAAAATTGCTTCCTGAGTCTTCTTGAATTTTTTTTGGCTTAGAAAGCTGAAACACTCCTGATGGAAGCACACCAGGCACATGCCCTAATGAGAAACACTCTGACCCATGTGCAGCTCTGTCTCTGAGACATTGCCCCCATTTCAGGTTGGTGTTTGAATCTCAGAACCACTGTTTTTGATCATATCCCACCATTTAGTTGTTGGAGTTTGTGTTGCTTAAGGCAGTTCCTCTCTGATGTGCCCATTTAGTGGTCAGTATTTGATGGTCTGTTTGCAGTGTTTTGAGAGTCCAGCATTTGGAAAAACAGTTCAGGAAAAAGACTGTAAGAAAATATGATAATTCCTTGTAGTTGATGCAAAATATTCCTTTGCCAGGGAGAAGGCAGAGGAGAAGGCATGATATTGGAGGGATTTAAATGACTCTTTCCTAAATAAGTTTTTTTATGTTCTTCTGTTTGTTGAGTTTTGAACTAACACTAGTCTTAACTCATTTTCAGGATTATGAATAAATGCCATTAGTGCCCAGAAGCTTCCTTTATGGTCTTGTACATTATTCAGAGCCCAGATTAAGCTCAAGTAGGACGAGAAAGTGACATGGTGCTGTTAATTCTCTTGTATATTCATGGCTTCTATTACACAACAAATGCATAACAATTGTAACAAATATTATTGCCACTGCAAGGGTTTTTTTGCATTTCACTACTTGCTCAAACTCCAAAGTCCTGGAAATATCGGATGATGTGTTCTGCCAGTCTCAGAATTAATTTCCAGCAGCTCCTGGAGTGGTGACAGCCCATGGTATGAACTGGGACCAAAAACTTCCAGGCAGTTTGGAGCAGAGCCCCCCAAACATCCCTCACCAGTGCTGATGCATAAGCTCTCCTTTTACAGGAGTTGGTAGTCTAGATTATAAATAATACTATTAAAATATGATGATGATGAGGAGGAGGATTTGGTGGTATAGAAAAATAACATTATGATAGATAGATAGATAGATAGATAGATAGATAGATAGATAGATAGATAGATAGATAGATAGATAGATAGATAGATAGATATTAAAAGATGATGATGAGGAGGAGGATAGTTGGTAGTAGTGACACTGTGCTGTTGGGAATTCTGCTGTGGCCTTTGGAAAGTTCCCTGAGCCCTGCCCAGAGAGCTGACAGCTCCCAGGGACCTATCCACATCTCCCTGGCTCCTGGGCCATCACCCCCACACCTGAGGTGCTGCCTGTGGTTCTCCTGTTCCATAAAATTCTCCACCAGCCCTGTGGTATGTCCAGCTAATCAGCAGTCAGGTACTCTCTCCTAGCACACCTGCCATGGAAGGAGCAAGCTGTGTGTGAGGAGTTGGTATTTCTGGAATCACAGAGTGCTCCAGCATCTCTCCCTGTGTCCCACAGCCAGCCACCTGCCTCCCCCAGCACGCAGGAAGCCATCCAGGGCATGCTCTCCATGGCCAACCTCCAGGCCTCAGAGTCCTGCCTTCAGGCATCGTGGGGCACCAACCAGGCGAAGAACAACTCCTTCTCCACACAAAACTCGAAAAAAACTGGTGGAGGCAGCAACAAAAACGCCGGGAAGCGGCTCCTGAAGAAAAGCACAAAGAACAGCATCGACATTGAGGATTACGATGAGGACCAGGACCACTTGGATGCCTGTTTTAAGGACTCAGATTATGGTGAGTAGGAGGGATGCAGAGTGAGGCCGTGTCCGGGCTGCAGGGACACAGTGTTGGCACCTGTCCCTGTGCTCGCGGCGCCTCCTCACGCTCTGCCCCGGACCGCAGGGAGCAGCGCACAGAGAGGGATCTGCGCCACTGAGGGAAGCAAAGACCGTGTGACAGCAGCCTGGCTGCATGGCTTGCCCAGGGTCATACAGCCATCCAGGCAGCCTGCATTTGAGGTGTGGCACAGTGAGAAACTCTCGAGAAATGTGGAGAGCCCCCAGAACTGCGGCAGTCAATCCAGAAAAGGGGGACTGTCCCAGAAATGTGGGTCAGGTACTGCTACTTGTGACAGAAATGTCCTTCTCTGCACAGTAGCAATTAAACCTCCAGCTGAGAGGACTGAGGAGTTGAATTTGTACAAAAAAAAAAGGGATCCAATGCTATTTTGAATTTTGGCAGAGAAAGCAAGCATCTGCAGCAGAAATGGGCAGAAAGCCAGTTTGTAGCAGTTACATCAGTTCTGCCATAATTATCATGGAATCATGCAGTGCTTTGGGTTGGAAGGGAGCTTCGAGGGCCATCTAGTTCCACCCTCTGCCATGGGCAGAGACACCTTCCACTATCCCAGGTTGCTCCAAGCCCTTTCCAGCCTGGCCCTGGGCACTTCCAGGGATCCAGGGGCAGTCACAGCTTCACTGGGCACCCTGTGCCAGGGCCAGGAGTTGGACTCCATGATTCTTGTGGCTCCCTTCCAACTCAGGATATTCTGTGATTATAGAGAGAAATATAGAAAACCAGCCACAGTTTAAGGACAGCAGCTCCCAAGAGTAATGTGTGGATGAGAGCAGAGGAAAGTCCCCTAAGTGTCACAGCTGTGACAGAAGTGCTCAATGGTATTTCTGGGGACCATCCAGCTGTGGTGCCTGTGGTCACTGCACCTGGACAGAGCAAGGGGGCCTCTGTGCAGGGTAGAGCTGTTTCCTAAACTGAAACTGTTGCCTTTGTTTCCTACTGTAGTTTACCCTTCTCTCGAATCAGACGAAGATAATCCAGTATTCAAATCCCGGTCAAAGAAAAGGAAAAGTTCAGATGATGCCCCTTACAGCCCCACGGGTAAGTCCATGTACTTTGTGCTGTCCAGACTCAGGCAAAGTCATGCAAATCCCTAAAACCCAGCTATTTTTCAAGGAGTGTGGAAACTGTAACACAGACTTAGTGATTTCTTTATCATGTGAAGGACTAGCCCTTTCAGCACAGCGGGAGGTGATCCATGCACTGGGATTCCTGCCAAGCAGTTTTAGCCTTCCTCCCGCAATCAGCTGGCAGGAAGAAGTCATTCCTTGGTTGGTTTGTTTTTCCTCACACTCTTAGTGATAGATCATTCGGTTGCCACCTTAGCAGTGGCGTAACAGTGAATGCATCCCTGGACAGCTGAGTTGCTGTGTGTTTCAGGTATTGGCTGTGGGAATAATGAGAGAGAATAGGAATAGTCCCCTCCAGGCTCAGCTGAAGCTCATGATCTGGAAGGGTTTGATCTGCCCTGGGTTTGTTGGAGCTCACCAGGGGCAGTGACACACAAGAGCGCCCCTAGACCCCTCTGACATGGCCCATGAGCAGGGGACCCTCTGTGTGTGCTGAGTGGGTGACAAGCAGCCTTGGTCTCATCAGCTCATGGCCCTGCATGTCCTCCCCTGGCTGTGGGTGAGTACCATCCCTTTGGAAATGGCACTCATAATCCAGGATGTGGGCACAAACCCGTGTGGCTTTGGCTTCAGGTGGCTGTGGAGCTGCTCAGCTGTGTGACATCTTTACCAGCAGCTTCTGCCTGTACCACTGTGCCCAGAGGCTGTTGGTTCCTGTACCTTCACTCATACCCAGGGAAGGGAAGGGAAGGGCAGTGGTTGTGCCGCCTCATCTGTCCTGGCTGAGCAGGGCAGAGCCCGCTGCCCTGTGCGTGCTCTGCTGCTCCCACGGGCACATTCCTGCCCCTCACCTGCCTCTGCTTTCCTTGCAGCACGAGTTGGCCCCTCAGTGCCTAGGCAGGACAGGCCGGTGCGAGAAGGCACGAGAGTCGCCTCCATTGAGACCGGACTCGCCGCAGCCGCCGCCAAGTTGTCACAGCAGGTGAGAGGCTGCTTGGGAAGTCGCAGCTGTTGGGAAAGGAGAGCCCTGTCCCCAGCAGCAGAGCCAAGCCCGGGCGTAGAGCTGTGCCAGCCCTCCGCAGTGTTTGGTCCTGCCAGTGACACAAGGCTCTGCACTCTCAGGGAAATAAATAGGATCCAAGCCCAGCGGTGTCACAACATACCTGACCACGTCACAGGACAGCAAGGGACAGAGCAAAAGCACGGGGAAGGATGAGGGAGTGAGAATGGCTGCTGGGGGAGAACAGGAGAAGGCTGCCCCAAAGGAATGTATTTGATGTGTATTGGAGAGCCTGACTGGTGCGATTGCCCATCTATGCAGATTGGCTGCTGGGAAGTGTCAGGGTTTGCTTCCAAGGATTTGGTGAACTGTGAGCAAAAGGTCAGTTAGGAAAGGATCTGGGGCAGTTTGGATGTTTGGGAAGTGTCTGGTCTCTGAAGGGGTCAGAGAAGGCCCATAAAGGTGACATGGTGAGGCTCTAAGGTGACAAGGTCTGCTGGAGTGAGGTTGGTGACGCACGTCAGCAAGCTGGTGGAGACGCAGGTTGTGGTGGCCTTGGGCTTTTGTCATGTGGACTATTGGGTAGAGGAGCTTAGAGGACGGTGGCAGGGTTTCAAGAAGAAGGAACTGAAAGTAGACAAGGAACACAGGACAGTGGCAGACCTCTGCTGTCCCAGTGTGCATGTCCAGGTGCAGTTACAGGTCAGGAGATGATGTGTGTGTCCTAGCAGGAAGCAGAGGCTGAATCAGTGGGATGTTTAATGTCCTCCATGCTGTTGTGCAAGGGTGTGAAGATCCCTGAAGATAGGAGGTACCAGTTTTTGTGGAAGATGGAAAGATTTGCTCATGCTGACCACGCTGCTGTGCCAGAGCAGTGTCGGTGCTGGCTCCTGCTCGCCGCAGTGTTAAGGAACGAGGAGCCCTGCACAGGGCAAGGATGTAGAGGCACGAGAGGCAAACATGTGAGTGCAGCTGTGAGCGGGACGTGCCGGAGCTGCCCCCGAGCGCTTGTCCATGGCTGACTCCGTGGGGTGTCCTTGTATCAGGACACCCTAAGCAACGCCGCTGGCCCTTGCCCTAGCTAAAGGTCTTCTGGGGGTTAATCTGAGCTTCATCTTTGTCATTTTAAAGGAGGAACAAAAAGGCAAGAAGAAAAAAAATACCAAAAAGAAGCTGTCAGCCGCCAACGCAAGCAAAGTGGCTCAGGAAGGCAGCTCACCCGAGCCGAAGCTGGAATCACAGGCCAGCAGCCTCACAGATCACGAGTACACCGCAGGGGCCAGCACCTTTGGGGTCGCCCAGCCTAACAGGGGATCGCAGCCGATGGCACCCGGTGTTTTCCTCACACAGAGGAGACCCTCATCATCCTCGCAGAACAATGCTTCCACCAAAGGTACCAGGAAACGCCTGGGGTTGTGATGCAGGAGTGGGGGAAGGGTGAAGTGGTCATGTAGCCCATGCCTTCCGCAGGGCCTTCTCGTGACGGGTGTGCTGTGGGCATGCGCAGGTGCAGGTGTGTGGATGCAAGTCAGATCCGGTCAGGGATAGGGCCCGTGGCCTTGACTGTCCTGGCACTGGGGGGCCAAATAGGTGTTTTTCTGCTGGGCTGTTGGTTGCAGGGTGTGAGGCATCCCGTGGCAGGAGCACTGCCGAGCACGGCCGCAGCCTGTGAGGAGCAGCTGTGGGGTCACATCCCAGACAGTCTGTCCGGCGAAGCCTTGTCCAGGGGAAGATGCATCCATGAAGGCTGTTCTGCCCAGGGCCGGGGCAGGCGCTGTGGTGGTGATGGTGGTTGCACACCCACTCTGTGCTGCCTGGAGCTGAGGACATTCCTCCCAGGACATGTAGAGCAGGGCACGCTGCAGATCTCTCTGGAGAGTTGCCACAAGGGAGCAGAGGAATGTCAAACCTCGGGAGCAACACAGCAAAAACCAAAGGCAGGAGAGAGGAAGAGGTTGCTCGCTGTCTGCTGTAGGAAAGCATGAGAAAGCTGGGGCTGTCCCAGAGTCTAGGCTGGGACCTCCTGCTCTCCAGTTGAATGTGGCTGAGAAGTGTAACTGAGTGGAGGACCATCAGGTCTTCCTCTGCAGGGTCTTAGGACAGCTGGAGGCTCTGAGGGGATGGCAGAGCTTCTCCTTATGGAGCACAGGAGAGTCCTGAGCATGGAGACCACCAGGCTGAGCAATGGAGGCACTGTGGAAGGAGATAGTGGGATGAAGCAGAATGAGGGAGCTCAGGTGGTGCCTCTGGCACTGAAGGAAGAGAGGACAAGGAGAAATGTGGAGATATGGTAGTATGTGGGTTGGTCTCAGCATGGCAGGCGAGGGACCAGGCATGGTCAGGGCAATGCTTGTCCCGGGATGTGAGCTCAGGATCTCTGTGCTGCAGGTCTCCTGTGGAGGAAGTCAGAGTGGTACCCAGGAACCTGGAGGTGTGAGGAGCTGTGGGGCATGTCTGTGTGTCTGTGTGTTTCTCTGTGTGTGTGCAGCCTCTCCCTGAGGAGCAGGATGGCATTGGTGGGGCTGGATTTGACTGTCACCCTGTGGGCAAACTGGTGAGCAGTGAGCCAGTTCTGGTGAGAGTGCAGGGCAGCAGGGCTGGCATGGCAGGGACAGGAGAGTGCCCGGCAGAGCTGCAGGGACAGGAGAGTGCCCGGCAGAGCTGCAGGGACAGAGCTGTGCCTCCCCAGAGCAGGTGTGGATGTGTCCATGGGCATGGGTGTGCACTGTGCCCCCAGCTCAGTGGGGCTGGCTCCCGAGGGGCCGTGCTCCCAGCCCGGCCAGTAGCCCTATTCCTGAGGGGTGCTGATGGGTGTCCTCAGAGGTGCTAGGCAGGGCTGATGGCAGGGCCATGGAGTCAAGAGGCAGCTGGGGGTCTGTGCCTGCGGGGTGGAGTGGGTGCGGGTCCTCAGCCCAACCCTGCTCTCCTTCCAGGGAAGCGTACGAAGAAGGGGATGGCCACGGCCAAGCAGCGGCTCGGCAAGATCCTGAAGATCCACCGGAACGGGAAGCTGCTGCTCTAGTGGCCCCGGGGACATTGCCACCCAGTTCTAGGCCACCACCACAATAATCCCTTTAACTTTCAGCGGTCGGACTGTACAGAATCCTGCTATAAATATTTTTTAATATAGATGTCCTTTCTCAGAGTGCTGAGAGCGACTAGCCGCAAAAAGTTAATACTAATCTCGGCCACCGAGGAGCACGTTGGGCCCCCCGCTCCGGCACCAGCTCTGGCCTCGGGTGCCTCTTCCCGCGTGGCGAGCGGGCAGAGCAGGCAGCCGCAGCCGGTGCGGCGGCAAAGCCAGCAGCAGGAAGGGGCCACAAGGCCACGTGGCGGGAGGGGACGGCGGGAGTCGGCTGCCGGCGAGGCGTCAGGCTGGGAGGTGGCGGGCGCGTTTCTCAGGCTCCCCTGCCACCCCGTGCTGCCACACCCTCGGGCCCCCTTTTCCTAGAATGTAGCTTGTACATAGCTTTTGGAATAACCACCGCCGGGTTTTTATACGGGGAGGGTCTCTCCGGGCGCTGCCCGCCGGTACCAGCTCTTTGCGTAACTTCTTGTACGAGGAGGGAGACAGTTATTTTACTAGCACCTTGTGGAGTGTTTCCGTGTTTTGTGATGATGTAATTTATTAATGTTTGTAGCTTTTTATATTTGTACATTTCTTATGGGCTTTGTTTATATACACACATTACCGGGGTGCGGCACCTGCGGGGAACCAGAGCCACCTGC
>VZRX01018611.1:21873-45545 GCA_013398075.1 Notiomystis cincta | reverse complement strand
ATTATGATTATGATTATTATTATTAGTATTATTATTTTTTCGCGACATGTACATTTCTAACAAAGTTTATCGTGGCTATCTATCTATGACAGTGTTTTATTTACCGATTCATATAAAATGCTCTTGTATTGACTTCACAAAATCTTAAGTAAACCTAGAGCAAAGTTTAAAAAAAGAAGAAAAAAAGAAAAAAAAAAGAAAGCAAAGTAAAATTATTTCAGGTTTTGTATACAATTGCCTGGGCCTGGCCTTTTTGTGGGGTTGGCGAAGGAGGGGTGGGGAGGCAGCCGGGGGAGGGACCCATACTTAGGACAGACAAGTCCCAGAGTGCAGGGCCCTCTGCTCAGGGTAAGCCTGGTGTGGCCTCACATCTCAGCTGGGCTCTATTTGCTTATGAGATCTCAATGATACCACGGGATGGAATTGTACAACCATCGAAACACAGAATGGTTTAGGATGGGAGGGACATTAAATTTCATATTGTTCCATTCCCTGCCACAGGTATGGACACCTTCCACTATGCCAGGTTGCTCCAAGTCCTGTCCATCATGTCATTGAAACCTTCCAGGGATCCAGGGGCAGCCACAGCTCTTCTGGGCACCCTGTGCCAGGGCCTCACTACCCTCACAGGGAGGAATTCCTTCCTAATATCTCATCTAACCCTGCCCTCTGGCACTGGGAAGCCATTCCCCCGTCTGGTCACTCCGTGCCCGTGTCCAAAGCCCCTCTCCAGTGAGTGTGATGTTTCTTCATGGATATTGATTGAGCACTGACAGAGAAACAGGGGACTCTGCACTCCCGACATTCCCGTCCAGCATGCTGGTGTTCAAACCTAGCCATGACATCTGCAGAGGTGCTGCGTGTGCCCCACACAGGCCGTGTTGGTGGCACCGCTCGCTCCGCTGGCTCGGACAGCGCTGTCCCCACAATCACCTGGCCCAGCCCCCTGCTCCGGGCCGGCCGGGCGCTTATCCCCAGCTCCGGGACTTTGGGGGAGCTCTCGCAGTACGTCCTCGCAGGGACATTTCGGGAGGGGTGAAGTGGCTGGTGGCGATATCGAGCGATCACCAGCTGGGGGAGTTCACAGTTCAGAAACAGCCGCAGCCAGGAAAATGGAACCTGTTGGAATGGAACCTCCCGAGCACCTCCCGAGGCTCGGGGACACAGGAGCAGCCCTTGCTCACCATAAAATAGCCCCAGCTGGAAGGGACCCGCGAAGATCACCAGCTGAGGATGCACTGTGGTGGGTGAAAGCGAGCATCCACCGAGGGCGCCCACCCAGCTCCCCCGGGGCTCTGCCCCAGCCCCGGAGAGCCACCCGCAGTCCTAGGCCGCAGAGCCTGGGTGCTGCAGCCGGGAGGAACCGTGCGCTGGAAAACCAGTGCAGAGCTGCCACTTCCATCCAGGGACAAAGGGTGACAGTTGCTGTACCAGCCTCCCAGTGCAGGAGCCCGGGGCTGGCACAGGGACCTGGGTGCCAGTGTGGGACAATCGGCTCACCATAGGTATTACTTTTACAGTGACTGGCAACTGGCAATTCATTAATGTGCTGCCCGAGATACAAAAGTTGGCCTGGCCAGGGAGATGTTTTCTATGCATGCGTTTGCAGAGGCCGGTGGCTGCTCCCGGTAAACCATTACTCACAACATTTGCGTTTCTGCTGTTTCTGACTTTAAACTGTCAAGAATCACTCAAACCCAGACATCTGGCACAACCACACGTAAGTCTCACAGACCCACATTCATCTTGCCCCGGGTCGGGGCAGGCTCTGCCCGGGCTGCGGGGAGGGTGCGCTGCTTCCAGCAGTGGCCCGGTGCCATCCCGCGCTGCAGGCGCCGTTCTTTCCATTGCCATTTGCCACGGATCTGGAGTGCCTGCCCCACAGAACTCACAGCATTTGTGTAAACTGTTTGGAAGTTTTTCTTTGCATCTCACAAGACAAAGCCTGCTTCTCCTCTTCTCTTGAAAGTGTAATAATTATAATTAACTAGATTTCCTCCTGTTTCCAGCCTGCGGGGAAGATGCACTTTGAGACTCATTCTCCTGTCAAACTTTCCATACTTCTGTGCCCCAGCTCACTGTATTTGCTAAACACTGAGCTCCACGGTGCACTCCTCCTCGGGGAGAGGCACGGAGCAGCCTGAGGCTGTCACCTCCCTGGCTCACTCCCCGGCTCACTCCTCCCATCACATACCGGAGGTGTTTGCAGACTGTGTGTGGCCACGTGTCTTCCTCTCACCTTCAACTCAGTCAAATAATTAGCGGTCACTTAGGACTCAATTAGGTGGCAAATCTTTAAAGTCTTTGTGTTTACCCAACCGCCTCCTTCTTTTATGAGCTCTGTTTAACAGCCCAAGGGAAACCCGTTCTTCCTGAGGTCACCAGGGCACCCTGGGTTCATCTTTGGTCCCATGACTGGACTGCAGAAGAGTTCACCACTCATCTCTCACATTGGCTGGGCAGTGGGCGCTGTGGGCCAGCCCCCTGTTATGGCCACAGCTCTTTCGCAGGTGCGGTGTCGTGGTCCCACAAACTCTGCTGTCCCTGCAGGAAGACCCTGCCCTCCTGCTGTCTGTGGGGAGCTCGTGGTTGTGCAAGGCCGGGTGACAGTGCTGGCTCGCTCAGGGGGGCAACATAGGCTCGTGTGTCGGGCTTTCAGCATCAGCCCGTTTGTGTAGTCCCTCCCACACTCCTTCCTTCTGGGTTCCCTTTCCCTTTCCTTCCTGTTTTGCCTTTCTTTTCCCATTCCCTCGGATGGAGAACGCTGAAAATGAGGCCTGTGGTGAGTGACATGTCTTCTTCCTTTACATGGAACATTGCCCTGCTGGTAATGACTGCTGGGATTCCACGGCTGCAGCTCCTAGGGTGTCCCATCAGGACATCTCTGTGCCCCCTGCCCTTCTCCTTGCAGGCTGGATGACCCAGCACCTTGCTGTATCCAGACTCCTTGCACTTGCTGCCAGTAGAAACTCTCCTCCACTGGTCATTTCCTTTTCTTTGCTGAACTCAGCAGTTCCAGCCCACAGCCACTTCATTTGATTGCTGCCATAAAATATATTTGGTGGGTTGGTTTGGAAAACAAACCTTTCACAAAATTTGGAATATCAGATGCCTGAATCCAGAGGAAAGGGAAGAAGGGGTGAAGGTTTTCTAGCAGTGCTTATGTATGAATTTATTGGAGCAGACCTTAAAATAGGACCTAGAACAAGTTATACAATTAAAAATGTGCACTAATGCTGTAAGGTTTACATGTCCCTTGCCCAGGGTTAAAGACTGCAGCAGCTCCTTTCAGCATACTTTCTTAAATTGAGATCACCAGCCTCGGTACTTTGCCTCAAAATGTGCAAACCTTTAACTTCCCCCAAGGGATAACTCACTCTGAGAACGAAATATTAATTAGAGCCTCGTCATCTGCCCGTCACTGTGTGGCCTCTGGAAGCCTGGGGAAGCCAGACACGCTCCAGCCCCAAAGTGCTCCCTTTGTGTGAGGCTTTTGTTCCCCACATTCCACCCATGGGGCCCTGTCACAGAGAGTAAGAGCTCCCCAGCCCTGAAAGGGAACTGTCAGGCTGAGCTAGCTGGCTGCTGACAGGGAGTATCACCATTAACCAGCTTGTTATCTTGAGAGGGGTTTACACAAACCGTTCCCTGCCTGGCTTCTGGCATCAGCAGTGATGACAACTCTTCGACAGATGCTGGTGAGGAGTGAATAAAGATGCTGTGGCTAAAGACCATCTGCAGGGATTAAACCTTCATCACACTCAGTGACTTTTCTGCTCTTGAGACAAAGGGAACCTTTCTTTTTCTGCAGTCACACACCTCAGTTTCTCAGTTTTCCCTGCCAGATGCTTCCATTGCAGCTTGTCTATCATGAAGACATTTGAAAACCACCTTAAACTATTTGCACATTTAGCCGTAGTTCTTTCTAATGCTTTTCTAAATCTCCAGCAACAACCTACCCTGATCCAGGACTGCTTCAGGAAGTTGCTGATGGCTCTTTGGGCCACCAACTTCCAGCACCGGCACAAAGGTCAAAAGAGAAAGTGATGAGTGACCTTCAGAATCATGGCTTTCCAATCTGAGCTGTGTGCAGAGGGGGAGAGCTAGACCACCAGGAATGTTGTGATTCTCCATCTTCTGAGCAGTGACACATGTGATTGGAGTAACAGAGGAACCATGGAATCAAAGAATATCCTGAGCTGGAAGGAAGGCACAAGGACCATTGAGTCCAACTCCTGGCCCTGCACAGGACACCCCAACAATCCCAGACTGTGCCTGAGAGCAGTGTACAAACACTTCTTAAATGAGATTTGCTATTTAAAACAAGGAGAATATTAAGGCTTGAGTTTGTTTGCCCAATGCTTAAAACTAAACAGGGAATTAAATAGACCCAAGCAAAGCAATTAACTGCAGTGAAGAAACTGCTGTTTGTTTTGAGTATGTTTTTGCTGGGTGCAGTGGCATATGAGGAGGAAACAATATCAGATGGGGATGTTTATCTCATGCAGTGACTCAGTCCTCATGCCTGATGCTTCTCAAAGCACCATGTCTTGCTGCCCTTGTTGCAGTCCTGTTTCCATCCAGCAACTGATGCTCACTAATGCTTCGCACTCTTGTTCCTTCCAGAGCACCCCTTCTGGGTGTCTACCAGGTAGGACCCCCTGCATTCCTACAGACCTCACACTGACCTGAGTCATCCTTGCAATAGAAAAGTTTTTATTGTCTCCCTGTGAGGGTGGGGAGGCCCTGGCACAGGGTGCCCAGAGAAGCTGTGGCTGCCCCTGGATCCCTGGAAGTGTCCAAGGCCAGGTTGGATTTCTTCACTGTGTAGTCGGTAATGAAAGGGGCCTGATTATTATAGCTGTCTTGTCAGCAGCACTTTATTTTTTTTTCAGAAATCAAGAGACATTTCTGTCTGAAAACCATCTCCCCTCCTGCCCCAAATGGTCAGTGACAGCTTGGCTGGACAAGGCACTTTCCATGCACACGCCTGTCCTGGGCAGGCACAGGATCCCAGCGCACAGAATGCATTTGCACAGGCATAAACAAACAGACTGTTCCAGGCTGCAGACCTCCAACCCAGCCACACTGAGCTGGATGAGATAAACCTTGGCCCAGGTCCCTTTCCCAAGGCAGACGTTGGCTTGGGTGCTGGAGGTGAGCAGGGGCAGGAATAACGCATTGTCCATACAGCAATTCCAACAGTGAGAAGGATCATTGCTGCTGCTGGTGAGACTTGCTCTTCCCTGGAGCATTGTTCTTGCCAGCCTCCTGTGAGCTAATTCCATGTACCCAAGGCAGGCTGGCAGGACAGAGGGGCATTCCTTCTGGAGAAGTCTGCTTAGCTTTCTGGTGGGCCAATTTGCTTGCGACTGATGGATTCCTGTGTGGTCGATTTGGCTTCTTCTGGGCTCCATGGGGGAATTTCTGAGGCTGGCTCTGCCTAGGGGTTCACAAGACACACTATACCGCTTCCTAGACATTATTTTTCAGAATGATTCAGTTGAGAAATCTAGAACAGTTAGAGAGTTTACCTGGAAATACATCACTTTGCCCTTAGGTAAATTCATTTCATAGATACAGATATGTATTTATTTATATGAAAAACAGACTAACCTTAGACAATAATAATAGCTAAAAGCCAAACTTGCAATTGTTATTCATTGTTAATGCTATTAAGCGGCTGTTACTCATAACACAGCCATACATACTTTGGATCTTAATCTCCTTTTGTGGTATTAAATAGGCCAAGCAACTGCTAAATGGAACAAAAGTGTCATCCATCAGGATCAATTGTAATAAACATAAACATCCCATTTCCTTGCAGACAAACATGGCATGGGCTGAGCAGCTTGCTTTGACCATCAGAATGGTGTTCCTGGAGCTCCAGCAGCATGGAAAATGGAGGTGTTAACCTGACCTGAGCCTGGCACATGGCACTGTTTTGGGGAACTGGGGGGTGGGAAAGGTTGGAACACGTCACATCCGTGCTTTTTGTGGGGATGCAGCTTGGGAAAGATGACTTTGTAAGTGGCATCTGGGGCTTGGCTTGCTCTGCCAGCTATGCCTGTGTCGGGGAGCGCCCAAGCCCCCTACGGCACATCCGTACACATGCGGGAGCACCCAGGCAGTGCTCAGCAAGGGAGAGGCTGTGGGTTGGACTCGGGGGCTGCATGGCACTTCCTCTCTATCGGAGCAGCCAGGCCCTTGCAAATGACAATGATCTACAAGGCAGCTCTCTCAGTAACAGATTTCAGCATGTCACAAGTGCGAGGAGCCCATGTGCCGTGAGCTGCCATCATCCAGCCTCAGAGCTCTGTTTGAGAGCCATCAGCTGCAGGGCAGTAATTGGAAAAATATGGCATAAACTGTGTGTGTACACATGCACATGAGTAAAGCAGCTTTCATTAAACAGCATTAAACACAGAACCATATGCCAGATTGAAATCACTAAAGTCTCTTCTGATTGCTACAACCAGCACTGGGTCTGTAGAGTGGTCCCTTGCTTGGCTGGGTGGTGGGCAACCCTGGAATGTCCAGGCAAAGGAGTGAAGTCAAAATGGGAGGTGGCTGGAAATCTGAGGACTGACAACCAAGAATTGTGAAGGTTCAAGTGGAACATGACACCTGTGAGAGTGAGACCTCCTCACCTGCTTGCAGCAGCTGTCAGTGCAATGTGTGGTGAAGATATAAACTGGTTTAGGTCTTCATGGTGAAGATATAATCACATTATATGTAATGTAATGATGATTACATCAAGTGATTGCTCCACCTGTACCCGAAGGCAACATGAATTGAGGTTTTCCTTCTTCAGCCGCCCCTCCCCTTTCCTGTCGTTTCCAAGCAGTGCTGAGGCCATGGGACATGAGGTGTCCCATGGCACCACGAACACATCAAGGAAAGGCTCAGGGCTGAGGAACAGCTGCAGAAGAGAAAGGAACAACCTTTGGAGTGGGGAAAAATGCTGTCCCTGTAATTACCCAACAATGTTGAATATTTAGAAACATGAACCCAGAAGAGCCAGTAGGTTTTAATTGGGAGGGTAGAGTTTTATTATTTAAAGGGTTTTATAAAGAAGATTTAAATAGACCATGGAATTGCTGTAGCAGGTTGGGGTTTTTTCCTCTTGGAAATTACTCAGCCATTTGGTTTCTATTTTTGCACAAAGCACAAGCTTTTTGAACAATCATTTGATATGCTTGTTGATGCATCACAAAAAGGAGATATGCTTTGAATTCTCCTTAAAAACCCCATGTAAACACAAGGTTTATGGAGCATTGCAACAAAATACCATCTCCTTATTGAGTGCTTTCACATGTAATTTCCTCTCTGACTACTGCATGTAAACACACTTAATGCATTTGGGAAACTCCAAAATCTCAGACACGGTCAGGATCAATAGCTCAGCAAAGGCAAGTTATAGTTTAAAAAGTCCACGTTGTGCAACAAGGTGCCTGGATGGTAGCAGAGGAAGGAAGAGATGGATATTTTTACACAGCAGGGCAATTGGATGGCCCCATATTTCATTCCTTGGAGTCACAGGCTCACACTGCACACACCAGCAGCATCCTCCCCACCCGGGACTGCTGGGCCACGGTCTGCAGGAAAGACACCCAAACCCAGGACTGTCATTTCACACAAACAAGGGCATATGCCTCTCCAGGCCCTTAATTGTCCACTGTGTTTCTATCTTTCTGTAGAGAAAAACCTCTCACCCATAAGGGGTCATGCTCCTTTTTCTTCCATTTGGCATTCCTTAAGGCTTTATATTAGAAAAACCATAAAGAAATAAGCAACAATACCAAGATATTACACAGGTGAGAAGAAGCAGCAACAAGTGTAAGATTCAACATGACAAAAGACTGCAAGAAAATTACGTAATACTGCTGAAATAAGAGGATTGCTTCCCTGTGCACACTGCTGGGCACAGGGGTGATTCCTGCAGGACTGCAGCCCCTTTAGCTTCCCCCTGGAGGAATGTGCCAGGATGTGCACACATTTCCCAGTTCTGAATCTTCAGTGTCCCCGTGGAGACTTGTGAGATCTCTTTTAGCACATAAGGCACTGCCACCTTCCTCCCCAGAGCTGAGCCTTCTGGACAAATTGTTGAAAGTTTAAATCCTACTAATTTGAAAATGAATAAACATTAAATTCTCTTTGATAAGTTCTAAGTCACTATTTGTGCCTCTAAGGCTGTTTAGGGTTATAATTATAGAATCATCACAGATTGGTTTGGGCTGGAAGGGCCTTAAAGATCATCTCATTCTCGTCTAGTCCATGGGCAGGGACACCTTTCACTGTCCCAGGCTGCTCCCAGCCCCATCCAACCTGGCCCTGGACTCTGCCAGGGATCCAGAGACAGACACAGCTGCTCTGGGCAGCCTGTGCCAGTTCCATAAGGGTCATATGGTTATCATTTTCCTCTGCTAAAACTGATATTCACATTTAAATCAGACATTTCTCCACCTGTACCTGAAGGCAACATAAATTGGGTTTCTTCTGAAGTGCATCGCTCTGGGCTGGGCACGGCAGGGGTTGGTGCAGCCTGGCCTCTGCCACAGGGCAGAACACGAGCAGCTCTGTCCATGCACAGGCAATCGTGGCACGGTGTTGTTAAGAAAAAGATTTGTGTAACGTGAGAAATCTGCAAAAATGGCAGGGCTGAAGTCTGAAATTACTTTCCCCCCCACTCTCTGTATATTTTTTATTTTCGAATTTGTTTCTGCTATGCCCTGATTTATCAAAGCCCTAAAACACATGCTTGACTTTAAATACCTCACTGCAGCTAAAACTAATTGCATACTTAGTCTTTGATGGCTCAAGGTCATAAAGAAATCACTCGCTTTTCCAAACAAATACTTCAATGTGTTAATTGCTTGCAAACCACATCCCAAACAGCCCCTGCAGAGATGGGTGTGGGACTGTGTGCCTGACTGCAGGGCGAACTGCCCGGGATTTCCCCGACCAAATCCAGGCACTGCACTCGGTGACTCAGGGCACAGAATGTCCAGGAGGGTCGGGTCATGCTGAGTTTGTACCTGATGTGTGACAAAGTACGAGGAAGAACTTATGGCTGTCCTGATGCTGCTGGCACAGGGCTGCGTGGGAGATCCCTGATCTGCCACACTTACCTGAACACACCTGGGAAGTGCTCAGCATCTCTTCAGCAGACATTTCCCACATCGGGGAATCATAAATAACATATCAGTATCCCCACTGGGGATCTTATTAGTGCATAGAAGTAACTACATAAATACATAAATATGCAAATCATGTATAAAAGCTAAACTTGCACATATATAAAAAAGTGGATGTGGTACTGCAGGAGCAGAGTTCCTGTGGACATTCACTCTGACAGCCTGGGGATAATTCACCCCCTCTCTCTGCATTGGCTGCTTTCCCTCCAAAATTCTTAGTAGAATGACAATATTTTAACAGTTGCAGCTTTAAAAACCCTGATTGTGACCAATCATTTCTCCCAGGCAATTGTATATTTAGCAGAAGGGAAAAATTAAACTTCCCAGGAATTAGGTTATTTAAGGTATAAAATTCAAGGAAATAGGTATTTAGGTCATTGTGGACATGGTTTTTATTTTCTCTGATTTTCAGATTACTTTCGATTAGGTTCTGCTCAGAGTGGAAACTTCTTGATGTGAAATAGATACTATCTAAATCATTAGAGCTCATTCATTGCCATGTGCCACCTTTTAGAGCAATTAAACCTGACCTTGGGGTTAGGGAGCTGAGCACTCACCGACCCAGGGCACTTCCTCTGAATATGAATAAGCTCGAGTACAAATACAGTGGGGCAGGATTGCTCCTGGCACAGATAATGCCTTTGTTAGAAGAGCAGGGCTCTGCAGGCTGTTAGACTATGGAGTCCATTGATTCAGAACATTCACTGGTGGGATCAGTTCTGGGCAGTTTTTCCCGTCTTTTTTTTTTTTTTCCTTAACATCTGGAGTCTATCTCTTTGCCAGCCTCTCAACCCTCCACTCAAAAAGAGAAAGTGAGGGAAACAGATGCACAGGCTCATGAATGCATAGAATAAGTACATGTTTGACAAAAAATTTGCAAGAAAAAGGAGAAGAGGGAAAAGAAGAAGAATGTCTAAATTTTTATGTCTTTTGGCTTAAAAAGTACTGCCAGATGAACTGGAGGTCAGTCTAAAAATCCCATGATCCTCGCCAGAGTGGTTTCCTCTCATTCTTCGACTTGGAGTGGTTCTTCCCATGGTGGTACCCACCACCTGCCATTTTTGGAGGCCTTTGATTACAAGAAATGTACAGGGCAAGGACTGTCCAGAATTTCCCTGGGAATCGTGGGGAGGCTAACCCTATCCACAGGGATTATTTCAATGCCTTCTTCGTCTAGCAGAAGCAATGGGGAAGCTGCCTCTCCTTACAGGAAACAGAGCAGGACATGCTGGTAAACAATTAGATGGGGTCCTCTTTAGAGAGCACACCTTTCCATACTCTGCCAAGCCACGTTAAACAACGACTGCCAGGACCTGTTATCCAGTGGAGAGTTGGCATTGCTTGGTACAGAGCGAGCTTTGCTGGGGTTTGTTCACAGACTGGGGGCAGTTTGGTTCTGTTTACCCCACGACCCCTCAACAATCCAAGACAGCTCCAGACGCTTTTCTTTCAGCTTTCATAGTGTGTTAAGTAGGGGGGAAAAGCCATCTGGCATCCCTTCACCTGCCAGGGCCACTCCTCCTCAGGCTGCTGACCTAAAATATAATCTCCACCATGACCAATGGAGAAATGAGCAGGACCCACTTGCAAAGTAAAAGCCCTTTTTTGAGGATAATGGCAGATTCCTGATGGCTGCTGTGTGCACATGCACGTTAGGAGACTTTGCCACCTTGTGTTTCATTACCATGATGTGCAAATGGTTTCCAAGCAAGACATTCTGTTCATCTGCAGGTTAAAGATACTGAGGCAATTAAATCAGACCTCCTTGTTCCCCACTGACTTAATCCAAGAGGATGAGACATGGAAATACTCTGTGTTGTACCACTTCTGAATTCTTTATGCATCATGTAGACACAGCATGAAGGAGCAAAGTCAGGATTCAATGTTGAGAGGGCAGTATTTTCCCACTATATCTTATAAAAGTATAAAGAATTAGGAAATATTCACAGCCATGGCAGATTTAGGGATTCAGACTTTTTTTGCAGGTGCAATTATAAAAAAAGATGATGGAGACTATTTTAAATCAGCTTTATCTGAAAGTTTCACCCCACATAAGGATGCAGCTGAATTAAGTTGTTGTAAAAACCCAATTTCCTGTGGTGGCCAAACAGCTTCAGGGTGAAGTTTTGGCTTCATGTACAAGCACAGATTCAAACCAGACATTATTACCCATTTCCAAGTGCAGCACTTGAGTTCATGAAAACAGCACTCTTCTCCTCTTGGAAGTTTCTCTCGTGGTACATTCCCATCCCTGAGGGAGCAACTCATTCCCCGTGTTAACATTTCATTTGAGAACCACGATGTTACTGTGCAATGAGTGTAACAAAATGCCATCCATGTTGGGATCTCACTTTGGGAAATGGAGGCCAGAGATCCACACCACTGTCATCCTTCATGAGAGCCAGCAGGATATGAATGAAATTGTATCTGCTCAGTTAAAATACTGCAGTTTTACTTGATTAGCTGTTTCCATGGTCAGCAAAAAAAGAGGTTAATTAACTGACTACAAAATTGTACTTTCCATGTCAATATGTCAATACAAAATTAGATGATAATATTTAAAAAAAAATTGGAAAAAATGAGTACCACCTGCTCTGTCCACGAGGCAGAAAAATGAAGCCATTATCAGAAAGGAGCTGCAAGAAAGAGCCTGTGCCCTGACAGTATCCAGCGTGTGGCTCAGAATATGTCTCAGTGGGTCAGAAAATCACAGAAGGATTTGGGCTGGAAGGGACCTGAAAGCTCATCTCTGCCCCCCTGCCATGGGCAGGGACACCTCCCACTGTTCCAGGGTGCTCCAAGTCCTGTCCAGCCTGGCCTTGGACACTGCCAGGGATCCAGGGGCAGCCACAGCTGCTCTGGGCACCCTGTTCCTGCGAGGGGGAGAGTGGATGGGCTGTCATTATCGGCTAGTGGATATTTGCCAGTGGAGGCAGGGTAAATGTCCTGGCCATCTAATTCCCTTTAACTGGATACTTCAGCCCCAAAATCACCCTCACAAGCTGGGAGAACTGGCTGAGGGTGTAGCTCACTGGTATTTCAGGGTTAATGCTGGCACCCACGTGTTTATAGTGGCTTTGCATTACTTTTTAAACTTAATTACATTTTATCAAACTGAAAGTGTCCTATTGCTAAGGCTCTCCCCAGTTCCAGGCACAGAACCACTGCTTCCACAGGAGAAATAAAGCAGAAAACCCAGGTTAAAGCCAGCCCATTTCTTGCAGAAGTTTAAATATCTCACTTGCAACTCTGGCTCCCCTTTTTCATGTGCTTGGAACCAGGGCTACAGGGGAGGGCTGGCTGTGAGCAGGCAGGGGGTTGGCGGCAGTAGGAAAGGCAATATTTCCAGCTCCACTCTGGCCATTAACAAGAGCAATTTGCCCACAAACAATCTGGAAAGAGTTTCCTCAGGTTACAGTAAAAGTTAATGGAGTTGGAAATTCCTTCTCTTTTGGATTAGCTCAGCCTTCTTTATGCAGCCCTTAAGTACATGGTGAAGTGCAAGGAAGGTTTGGTAGCAGCAGAAGCAGCTGAGTGCACAAAACCCATGGTGAGGGGGGCCTAATCCAGGACTCCTGGATCTCCTCACTGCTCCACTACTCAGGGTGGGAAAGCTCAGGAGCTCCCTGCACCGGTGCCTTTGCAACTGAGAGGAAAATTAAAGCACTTGTCAGCTGCTTCTGCTGTTACTGGTTATTTAAGAGGGGAATTGAAATAAAAAATACAAATTTAACAAGATACAGCATCACTGCTTTGGTACCAGATTTTGCTGGCAGTCAGAGTGCTGCAGAACCTCATGAACACTGAGAAAGCAGTTGAGAGGACAGACAAACAACAGACAACAAAGACAAACAAGCAGAAAACATGCATTCTAGGTTAAGCAAAATTAACTGTTGGTTTGAACCAAAGTCCACAGATTAATCAAAACATCAGAAACCAGCTCAGTTATCCTGCACATCAGGCACTTCTTCCATGGATCTCTGATCACAACAACATGGATTCTTCAACTCATCCTTTTCAATGGACCTTTTACACCTCCTAAGAGCTCTTGTTATTGTGTCAGAGTAACCAATTGTAAAAAAAAATTGGTTGTTATCCATTTATATCAGAAGAAAATCACAGCTCAGTTGTGTTTACTCTTCATCCATCTTTACCATATCTCAGATTTGATAAAAAAAGTTGAGAACCCTGTGGGGTCAGCAAAGAGTCTTTCCACTTCGAGGTCAGCAGAATTTCCCCACCCGTGGCCTTTACCACCAGAGGAGAGCCAGCAGGGAATCAATGAACACCTGCTGGAATCACCTCTACCTGTAGAAGAAATGAAAATATGCTGGTGCACTCTGGTTAAAAAATGGAAATCTCCTGCACTGCATAAACTTGAGCCAAACCTACCAGAGCCATCACTGCTCACTGAGGTGGGCTCGAGGTCTAGGTACAACAGGAGAGTCTTCTCCTCTTAAGCATTGAGTCAGTGGAGGCAGGGCAGGGACAGGTACCCGTTTGGTTTGCAGCCAAGTGATGCTCACCAGGGACGAGCCCAGACAGAGGTAACCCATCCCAGTCACAGCTTGCTTGTCCTCAGGACGGATGGAAGATGCTGAGGACATATCCTCCTTCCTTTATCCCCCCCTTCCCTTTTTGTTTAAATGCCATTACATTACTGAAAAAATACTTACAGTTAATCAACTCTGCTTATTCCTGTTCACTTCCATCTGTGCCTCTCTGTAGCCTGACACCTCTCCTGTCCCGAGGCCATGGAAAGCAGAGGGTATTTAGTGGGGACGCCCCTGGGGAGCAGCTGTCCCCAATCATCCTGTCCACAGCCCTTTCATTCCCAGATTACATCTTGTACCAACAGTTTGAGTGTGGGAAAATCAAAGCTGTCAGGGGCTGCTCCCAGGACGTGCACTGTGCGCAAGGTGCCCAATCAGCCAGGCGCGGGCACTTGACCTCTGGGCTCACCCCCAGTAATGACTTGGGGCCACTTTCCAGCCTCCTCCAGCCCCTCCAGAGCTCAGCACCAGACTAATCTGACATGCTACAGCAATGAAAGCAGCCTGTTGTTAACTGCCTGAACAGGCTTGTCCAGAGCCCCCAGACTTCCTCGTTCAGGCTGTTACACAATGGGAATTTTTGTCAGCAGTGGCACTGGGTCATCATACCCCAGTTCTGTTCTCCAGTACTCACTTGCTACCAGTAGTTGCATATCTACTGTTTTAATTGTCAGTATTTTAATTGTCAATTTAGCATTTAATTCAGCATTCAGTCGCAGGAGGACCAAACACCACAGGATTCCTGCACATGGATGCGCTGACCCTGTATGGCATTACCTGGCTTTTGACTTCTGGTTATTTTAGCTTCAAATATGCTCCTTTACACCACAATATCTTTATAAACTATAAAAATGAAGTGTTTTACGGGTGTGGCAGTAAAGGACAGGACAGCGAGTGCCCAGCTAAGCTCCTGGCAGGAGCCAGTCTGGCTGCTGGACCCCTGCACTCACAAGATGGTGCCAGCTTCCCTGGATTCCATGGAGGAACAGGGACCTGCTCTATGAGGGGATGGAGGGGCCAAAGGGGGTTACACCCCCCGGGATGCCCACTGTTCCCAAAGGCAGCATTCCCTCCCCTGCAGGGCCCCATCCCTCCGTGCCAGCCCTGCCCAGGCAGCACAGCCCGTCCCTTGCGTCTCTGGCTCAGGCAGCACCACCTGCACTCCCCAGCTCTGGTACCTCGGCAGATGCACTCATGTGGGCAAGAGTTCACGGCAGGCAGCACCAGAGGATCGCATGGAGCTGCTGTTAGTGCTTTTCAAAATTAAATATCCACCCTTGGATCAAATGCTCCTTTTTCACTGCGGGAATACCTCTGCTGAGGATATAAGTGGTATTGCTAGATAAACCTGTCAAAGCTGGGTAACACCATAAAGTAGGATAATACTTTGTGAGGGAATGAAGCACTTTTTCCCAGTGGCTCCTCTTCCAGCTTGGCCAGGGAAATGCTGCTCGGTCGCCTAAGAAAAAAGCGCTGTTATTTTATGAATGGTGTGAGAAAATGCTATCTCTTTCTTCCATGCTTCAACAGCTTCCTGTTACTGCCTTGTTCACAGGTATTTCTCAGGATTAAATGACCTGATGTTATCGGGCTGCTGGGCAGAGCTGGCGTGTCCTGACAGATCTGATCCATCGGCTCAGTGTCCCCTCTTCAGTGCCCACAGAAATAATTCCCATTTCTCATGGCACACGCCAGGATACGCTGTCAGGCTGCACAAACAGATATTTTGACAAGGAAATGTAGGTTTTCCCTCTGTTATTTTGTCTAATACTTCTCATGTTTTGTCTATTGTATTGCAGATTGGTTAAAACAGGAGTGCATGCCAGGGCAAGATGAATAGAATGCAAAGGTGGTGTCCACTCCATTTTCCTATTAGGCAATACCTATGGGTTTAAAATTCTACTCCAGTTTAGGAAAATATTCGCATGTTTCAGTGCAAACCCTTAAGAGATGAAGTTTAACCCCAAAAGTGCCAGCCACACCCTTGACACTGCCCTCGTCACGCCCACTGCCCCAGCTCAGCCCGGTTGTGCCATAAAGGTTTCACAGAATCACAGGATGTTAAAGGGGTAAAAATCACCCAGTCCCAACCCCAACACCTCCCAGGATGCTCAAGGCCTCTCTTTGCACAAGGCTCAAGGGCACAAGACCCCGTATCCATGCCCAACATAAAATTTTTGTGTAATAACTTTGGTTGTCCTGTCATACCAAGGGCCATTCCAGACCCTTGGGCATCCTTCGGCAGAAGTTCACCAAGCACGAGGAGACACAAAGAGCAGAACTGGTGATTAACTGGAAACATCTACAGCTGTGTCCTGCCTCACCTTGCAGATTTCCAGTATTATTAGCACATATAAATATCTGTGATGTCCCACGTGGTCTGGGGAGGGGTGGCTGAAGCTCTCACTGCAGGGACCATTCTGCAGTCCACACAGTCCCTGGTATTTGTGCCCCACCCTGCCTGTCCTCCATGCCTTACAAGGGTACAAAACACAGAACATTTTTTGTAAACAGCTCCAATCACAGTCACATTGGTGTGAGAGCAGCAGCCGGTGCTGTCTCCTTCAAAACTAAAACCCCTCAGTGCCCTGAAAAATGAGGATGTCTTTTGGGGGATGAAATCTTGGCCCTCTGCAGGTGAGTGGGAAACCTCGGGGTGTTCCAGCAGAGCTTGGCTGTCACACCAGCTCCTCTGCTCTGGGGCACAAAGAGAAACAGCGGGACCGGCCTGGGGCCCCTCTCCTGGAAGGGAACATGTTGGGTTGGGGTCTCAGCAGTGGTGCTGTATCTTCAAGGAAGCTCAGAGCTGATGTAGGTATCTCCAGTATAAGTTATGGAGTTGTTAATCCTCCACAGGTTTTAATAATCATTTAGCATTTGGTGAATAGGCTGGACTATAAATTTGTTATTAAACCTAAATTAAATGCAGATTTGGAACATAAATGTGCTATAGAAATTTATAAGGAATCTTAGCAGTGAATAATTTTTTTAGACATTGCTGTGCAAAGCTACAGAATATCAGTTTCTGAATTAGTATAAAATACTATGTGTTACTTGTCCATTATTGGAGACTGTGTCTGTGGAGGTATGTCCTAAATCTCCCATGCAACCCAAAACTTAATTCATTGGCGGGAATTTCCAGGTCTGTGAAAAACAAATGAACTATATTCATGTCAGCACAGTGCCGCACCACCTGGAATTGCTGCATGTGGGTCCTGCTTTCTCCAGGCCTACCAAGCTCAAGATGTGTAGAAATCACAGAACCCCAGGGCCACTTGGGTTGGAAGGGACCTCAAAACTCATCTCATCTCACCCCTGCCGTGGCCAGGGACACCCTCCACAGCCCAGGCTGCTCCAAGCCCTGTCCAACCTGGCCTTGGACACTGCTAGGAAAAGTGGTTCGTAACCCAAAGACCTGAGGCTTGTCTGGACTGCCAGTGCTTGAACATTCCTCTTCTTCCCTGAGAACGATCACCAGAGACCTCTTGCTGCAGAGCCTGGAAATGTGTTGTTGATAAATTCAGGGAAGCCATTCCCAATAAATCTCAAGCACCTCACTCACCACGAGGTATCTGAGGACGGTATTGTATGTGTTAGCATGCCCTCGGTAGAATTTACATCAACAATGCTGAATTGATTTGAATTGACTTTTAAAGGAGAAAAGCAAACCTACAACAATCCCAATCAGTTTACAAGCCTGTTGATGACTGCAGAACCTGAGGATCCTGCATGCTGCAGCCTTTTGGTCACTCTGAGGATCCCATTTTCTGCAGGAGAACAGCAAGGTTTGACAGCTTTGGGCAGAGCAAGGCTGTTGGCTGAGAAAGGGACCTCATCAATGTCACAGCTAGGAGACAGAATCTACCTAAAACTCTGCAGTGGCCAGGGGGCTAGGGTAAATATAGGAAAGACAGGATACTGGAGAAGATAATTGACCTAATGATTGTGTTTTATTTTAGAGTCATGCCAAATTTCCTTCATGGTCTGCTCCAAAAAAATTAACATCCAGGTTGTCACATGTAACACACAGCTATCCACACGTATATTTCCTAAAGGACCATCTCTGTTTCTAGGAATTCCAGATGCAATTGTGAATCTTACCTTAATCAGGCATGATGGAAATCTGCTCCCACTCAGACAGGGAAAGAAGGGGAGAAAGGAAGCAGAAGTGCACGGGCAAGGTCCTGGAGCACTGGCTGAGCACTCGAGGTGGTTCCTGGAGGAACAAAAGAGACACTCCATGTGGACTAAGTGCTCTCAGCAGAGCAAATCAGTGTTGATGACTTCCCCTCACTTGTGAGACTGATGCATCCAAAGATTTCTATTGCCAGCCCTGCACTTGATTAAAGGACACTCTGCAGAGCAATGTTGTTGTACAGAATGCCTGTGTTATCAAATAATAAACTATCTGTCACAATATTGGCTCGAGGTTTGGGAACTTTCTAGTGTAGGAAGATTAAGACGATGCACTTCAAGTAAGTACCGGTTTTGACTAATTGTTTGCAGATATGGCATAGAAGCAAAATGGCTTCTTTGGAGAAAGTAATGTGATTTTACTTTACAAATTTCTAGCTGAAAATAAATGCTCAGAGCCCAAAGTTGCTGAAATCTGTACACTTGCAGTCACTTGAAGGGACTGGAGAGTGTCCCAACATGCTAGGATCCTCTTTAAAGCTGGAATAAGAAGAAGTCACCATATTATATAGATATAGATTTTATCACCTGGGCCTTGATTTTGTTACACCCACATGGGCAACTTTTCAGACCTGGTCTACAGACCTGTGGTCTTCTCTCTCCTTGTACCATACCCATGAAGGCACACACAGAAATTCACTCTACAGAATTCAGAGACGCTCCCACCCCTTTTTCTCACCATTACTACATGGCCTTTCCCACACAGGAAGGTCATAAACACCACCGTGTCTTCATCCCTCTCTTGCTATTCTCCTGTGCTGATCTCCATGGGGTGACCTGAACAAGCATCTTCTCCCTGCAGGACATGGATCAGCACAGCCAGGGAGATCTTGGTTCTCCATTCCAGCTGAGTCAGAGGCTTGATATGTGACCTTCTGTCACTTGGTCTTCTCATGTCAAAATCAAAGTTGAGTTTAAATCTAGGAACACATTGAGAACCAGATGCTCCAGCTGAGCCAAACCTTTCTGGGTAAATACATTGCAAAGAGCACAAATCATCCCATTTCAAACTTTGGGAATCAGTATATATTTAAATGTATACAAAATTCTGCTGTTTCTCAACAATAGGTTCATACTCTAGAAGAGCAGAAATCCAGCAGACTGAAATTAATAATGCATTAGAACAAACACCAGTGCATTGTTTCCCATTTAAGGAACTGCTTGGATATAAATAAATCCTTACTCATATTCTATGATTTAAATAACAGAATCATTCTTACCATGAGTAACAATTGCACCTTTCACAAAAATAAGAGGTAAAAATTAGTTTTGAGAAGAAATCTCAATGAGGAACGAGTCTTAAACTTTGATGCTCTTGCTGTCAGTTTATTGGATGTAGCTTGGTTCAAAACTATCTGTTAATGTCCCAAAAATGTCATTGTTTAACCCCAGCCAGCCACCAGGCCCTCTCAACCCCTCTCTCACTCCCCCACCAGTGGTATCAGGGAGAGAATGGGAAGGGTAAAAGCTAGAAAACTCGTGGGTTCAGATAAAGATAGTTTAACAGTGAAAGCAAAAGCTGTGCACACAAGCAGTGCAAAACAAGGTATTAATTCACTACTTCCCATGGCTGGGCAGGTGTTCAGCACCTCGAGGAGAGCAGGGCCCCATCCTGCTCTCCTGGAGAGAGACAAATACCATCACTGCAAACATCCCTCCCTCCCTTCTTCTTCCCCCCCAGCTTTATCTCCTGGGTATGATGTCACAGGGTCTGGAACATCCCCTTGGTCAGTTTGGGTCGCCTCTCCTGGCTGGGTCTCCTCCCAGCTTCCTGCACACTCCCAGCTTCCTCCGCAGGAGAGGCTTTGGCCCTGCCTAGCCACAGCAAAAATACACCTCTCTGTATTATCAATCCCCAAACCAGCCACTGGGAAGTCCATTAATTCTACCCCAGTCAAAATCATCCCATTAGGAAAAGACTGAGCTGGATAAATCAAGCTAAGGCCATTTCTACTTTTGATGCTCTACCAAAAGGTGTTGTTTCCACCACATGGCCAAATCACGTTGCCTGAATTTGTGCCAGCATTGTGCCCCTCTATGCTTTCCCCTTGCAGAATGCAAGGAGCTGGCCATGCATGGAAACATGAACACAAATATTTGCCCAAAACAACAACTGAGCTAAAGAAAAAAAAAAAAAAAAGAACATAGATTAGAGATCATGGACCCTCACTGAGATAATTTCTCCATGAGAAATGGGCCTGGTGTTCTTGGCACTGGTGGGAAGGTGTTGCTTTGCATCTGGGGTCCCAGACTGTAGTGAGAGATACTCATGAATATTCATGAGTTCACTGGACAAGAGGCAGCTGAATGTTTACATGTTTACACATCTCCAACAATACCTCCAAATAACACAAGAAATAACAGAGGCAAATACTTTAGAAAAAAATCTGAAACACAAAGAAAGATTTCAACTTAATAACTGGTTGTATGGTTACAAAAATTATGTAGGGTGCTACACATTCAAATCCAGTAACAAGATCCTTTTGCCTGTAATTCCCCAGTAGAGAAAGTTGATTGTAAATTACTTAGGCACTTGATTTTTTTTCATTTGTGATATGTATAAGCCCAGAGTATTCTATTCTAAAATTCACTGCAACATTTGGAGCAAACAAGTAAAAAACCCTAAATCATAAAGTATTTTCCTTTGCTTATATTATCAGTTTGTGAAACCAGAGATCTGATGAACTAAACATTTTAGACAAACATGGCTTTATGAGTGTGCAATACAGCAAACTGTGGTTATTTCTCACATAACTTTGTTACATGCCAAGCACTGATTTCCTTTTTATATAAATGAAAGCCTATAAACCAGTGCAATTACCCTCCACACATACATTAGTTTAAATGCTGGGGTGTTACAAACCCCATTTATCTTTCCTGCTTTCTGTTAGGCTGCGAGTCAACTCTGAGTTTTAAATTTTGTTTAAAAGTTCCTGGCTAATTGATCACTTCAGAGATGCTTTAAACACAGGTAAAACACTGACAAAGACGTTAAAAGTAAGCTTTCCTAATGGATGAATTGCAGCTATCCATCATCCTGCAGCTACTTTCCCACCACCCTGCCATTAAACCTAATAAGTTCTATTAGAGCTGTTAACATGGGGCATCTGTTAATGGAAAGTGCATAATGCACAAGGCGTGAGGGGACCTGAGGGCTCCGACAAGTGAAGTTTGGAACAGAAAAACAAATTCTGGCTATTCCCAAAGTTAATGTAAAGCCAAGTCAGTGTTCCAGACCTTTCTCGGAGGCAATTCCCATTTAAAGCCTTGCTGGAGCAAAGGCAGCGAGGCCTTGTTCCGTGGCACAGTGCACATGTTGTATTTCAAATATAACAGCAGGCAAAACGTACAAGTTGAAGGAAAAAGAGGCAATATATTTATTTTTGGCTTGAGAAAACAGTGTGACACATGACAAGCCTGGATCTCTTTTGGAGAGTCTGTGCTCTACATTATTGAGATTAAGTTTGATCATTGCTGAAGGAACACAGAAACCCCCCAACCTGGCTGGCAGGGCTGTAATAGTTGCTGTTAATGTCTGCTCTGAGCTGGTTCCTGACATCTTGAACGCATTGCTGGGGCAGGCCTCCTCCAAGCCTCTGCCATGTGGATGCTCTGGCAGATGGAGAGCCTGGATCGCAGGGAGAGGCTGGCTGGGAGCTTCAAGGCCCGGCATGTAATCAAAGGCTTTGAACTGTTCCTAGCCTGTGAGACCACTTTCCTTGGGACTGAGGGGACTATCAGAACATATTATAATGACCAAAGCCAGTCCATGTAGTAACAGCTGTGAGTGTAATCCATAAATTGGCTCATTAATTCACAGGAAAGTATTTTCTACTCGTCTTTCATTACAAAAAACGTGTCTGCTTGTTAGCGAAACCTAGAGCTTTAACTGGAATCTTTAAAACATTAGCAATGCACATGTGCTTTTCTATGCCTTAGTGGGAGATTTATTGAGTTTATTCTCTAATCTCTGTTTACAAGCAGAAATATGACGAACATAAATCATTTGAATAAGATTTCATGCTACAAATCCTTTTTGCCATTTTCCGACATCGTCATGTTATTTCAAACCTGCAATTAATTTTTTCTTTGCTGGCCCATTTGTTTTTAAAAACAATTTCACTCCACTTGACCTTTGTATTTCTTGGAAAAATGTTCAAAGTTGGAAATAACTCTAGATGTTATCTGTTAGTGCTTATTTACCACGCACAGTGAGCTCAACTTGAGCTGGAGCTTAGGAGCCCCTGAGAGACACAAGATGAAGGGGCAAATTCCTACCAGTAAGAATTAGTATCAGGGATGCTGTGATCATTAGTAAGGACAGTTTGGCTGCTCTCCAAGTGGTGGCTCTTATAAAAACCTCAAATATTTAAAAAAGAAAGGAAAAAAAATGATGACACAATGACAGCTGGAAGAAAACACCTCTCCAGAGTTCTGTCCTTCAAGGTGCTGGGCATACTGGCCAGAACCTCAGCAAGCATTAAAACAATCACTGCGTAGGCACAGGTACAGAACTGGGCCCAAGGCCCTGAAAAAGCAACGATTGTCATTATTGCTAATTAATTCCAGTTATTGTCACTGAACAAAATGTGGTGTGTGCTAACTGCATTACAGCAACTTCTAGAAGTCCAAGCTCTACACAGCTGCTAATTGTGATATTGGAGTGATTTGAGTGATTCTGCAAGAGTAACTTTTATCTTTCTAGGAAGTTTTACCTGTTTTCAGTGGGAAATGTGTGACTTAAAAGGGCTGCTCTGGTTTTGCAACTGCTGCCAGCTAAGGATCTGCTGAAACTTGTGTTTTCAGAAGTGCAGCCCATCTATATTGGATCAACAACAGGGCATCAGCATTAACTAAACTACTACATCAATGCTATATAGTCCAGATACACAACCTCCACTTTTTTTTTTATGCTAGAGGGAGGAAAAAAAAATTCAAAGAAAAAAATGGAATCCTGAAAGCCGACAATATTTACATTTAACAGATTGTAGCATTTTGGTTTCCAAAAGGCTGAGTCCAAGGCAATTAAAACTTCGGTGGCCTTTCAGTTTTTAAATTGCAAATAAAGGGTACCAAAAGGGAGAGAGTGAGGTCTGCCTGCAGCACATGTGGCTGTCAGGGTTTGACAGGTGTGTGCTCGGGCGCTGCCACTGCGCCCGCTCCGCGGAACCCCGGGAAACCTGAGAGTGTTTGTAAACAGTCTGTGCTTTCTCAAAAGTGCTCTCGAGATTTGTTACAGGAAGTCAAATTGCTCAAATCTACCTAATTTGGCACAATACGTTGAAAGCATGCTTGAGTGATCATAATTGCACTGGGACTGACTTAATTTAGCAATCTCTGGGCATACCTTTCCAATAACAACTGCAGGCGATATAAATTCAATCTCTTGTTTGTTTCTGAAAGTGATTAGCCTAAAAAATTTGGAATTTAAACACTCATAATTGCAAAGTGTTATTTATATTCAGTTTTGATTTATTAAAGAAAAAAGTCCCCTCACTTTTTCTTCTTCTTTTTTTTCTCTACCCAGGAATGATTTGAGTTGCTTTGGAAAGTGAAAGGGATAGAAAATAGAAATGAAAGGAAAAAGACCTGTCTCACTGGTGGTGAATATCACTCCTGCAATGGGATTTTTTCTTCTACAAGATATAATTTTACAACAAGAGCATAAAAGATTCTGATGTTTACTTCGCTTCTGATGTTTACTTCAAGCCTGGGCTCTTTGCTGTGA
>VZRX01018611.1:0-21388 GCA_013398075.1 Notiomystis cincta | reverse complement strand
TGAAAGTGAATTCTGGGAGAAGATCTGCAGAAAGAAAATTTTGATTCATAAATGTGAGCAAATGTTCATAAAGACTTTTCAGCAGAAAAAAGTAAAAACATCCCCCCAAAAGCCCATAACATTTATAAACCACAGATGTCAGATTTCCAGTGAAAGAAAAATAGAAAAATGCTGTGAACTCTTCAGAAATTTACTTATAAATTAAGAAATTAAATTCCCAACAGTTGTGTTGCAAGGAGTAGTTTTAAAATATCCAGAGAAAACCAAAAAATTCATTAGAAAAAACTGTTTCCTGAGAACATCTTGCTTCGCCCTAATCACAAACAGACCTGTGCCTAGCTCCCTCGCTCTAATTAAAAACAAGAAATGAGAGATGAAGCAAAGCAGCAAGATCTCCATCAGGGCTGACCCTGTGGCCCCAGCCCTACACTGCCAGGAAGGAGTGGGCTCTCCTCACAGGAAAAACAGAAGCTGGACAAGTCTCTGTGCCACATTGGTTTTTCCCATATATTCTTTATAACCATCTTAATTCTCCCCCTCCTCCTCCTCCCCAGCCCTCACTGCCACTGAACATGGCAGATCCTGTGCCCACATTCAGAGGGAGAAACCTTGTGCTCAGCACCAGGAGCACAGTTTCTCCTCCAGCAGACCCGTGCACCCCTGGGAGTCTGCTGAGTGCTTGGGCAAGTCAGGGATAGACCAGCCAGGGACACCAGCAGCCCCAGCAGCAGGGGGACAGCAAGGATGTTGTGTTTGTCACATGTTGGCCACCTTCACAAGCCCATCTGGAGAGCCCAGTGCTCTCCACAAGTACCACTGGTAGCAGTGGGTAACCAAGGGGTTGCTGTCTTCCCCCAGATAACCAACTGACAGGAGGAAATGGCCTCAGGCCATGCCAAGGGACGTTCAGGTTGGATATAAGGGAAAAATTCTTCACTGAAAGGGTGGTCAGGCACTGGAACAGGGTGCCCAGGGCAGGAGGGGCTGTCCCTGGAAGTGTTTGGACACTGTCCGTGGAAGTCACTGTCCCTGGAAGTGTTTGGAAGACTCCAGGATGTGGCATTTGGGAGCACAGTTCAGTGAGGAATGTGCCAGGGCTGAGTTAACTGTTGGATTTGAACACCTCAGGGGTCTTTTCCACCATAACAATTCCATGATTGGTTCTGTGATGTCTCCTGGCAGGCGATGCCCACCCAGGATGCCCACTGCCCACCTGGACACCTGGCTGGGAAAGGCAGCTGAGCACACAGAGGGAAAGGCACCTGCACACCCAGAAACTCAGTGGTCTTTCAGACATTCCTGAACCCCNGGGACTGACTTAATTTAGCAATCTCTGGGCATACCTTTCCAATAACAACTGCAGGCGATATAAATTCAATCTCTTGTTTGTTTCTGAAAGTGATTAGCCTAAAAAATTTGGAATTTAAACACTCATAATTGCAAAGTGTTATTTATATTCAGTTTTGATTTATTAAAGAAAAAAGTCCCCTCACTTTTTCTTCTTCTTTTTTTCTCTACCCAGGAATGATTTGAGTTGCTTTGGAAAGTGAAAGGGATAGAAAATAGAAATGAAAGGAAAAAGACCTGTCTCACTGGTGGTGAATATCACTCCTGCAATGGGATTTTTTCTTCTACAAGATATAATTTTACAACAAGAGCATAAAAGATTCTGATGTTTACTTCGCTTCTGATGTTTACTTCAAGCCTGGGCTCTTTGCTGTGATATATGTATGGCTCACTAGGATTAATATCATTTTCACATCTATGTGGGAATATGTGCAAAAATAAACCAAACCAGCTGTGCTGTACAACTGCAAGAGCAGAAGGAGACCTCGAAGAGTCTCGTTTACATTCTGAATACGAGAACCAGTGTTGTTCTACATGACCAACAAGGCTGAAAGAAAGATATTTATTTGGTGCATGCATTCATCTAAAANACTGCCAGGAAGGAGTGGGCTCTCCTCACAGGAAAAACAGAAGCTGGACAAGTCTCTGTGCCACATTGGTTTTTCCCATATATTCTTTATAACCATCTTAATTCTCCCCCTCCTCCTCCTCCCCAGCCCTCACTGCCACTGAACATGGCAGATCCTGTGCCCACATTCAGAGGGAGAAACCTTGTGCTCAGCACCAGGAGCACAGTTTCTCCTCCAGCAGACCCGTGCACCCCTGGGAGTCTGCTGAGTGCTTGGGCAAGTCAGGGATAGACCAGCCAGGGACACCAGCAGCCCCAGCAGCAGGGGGACAGCAAGGATGTTGTGTTTGTCACATGTTGGCCACCTTCACAAGCCCATCTGGAGAGCCCAGTGCTCTCCACAAGTACCACTGGTAGCAGTGGGTAACCAAGGGGTTGCTGTCTTCCCCCAGATAACCAACTGACAGGAGGAAATGGCCTCAGGCCATGCCAAGGGACGTTCAGGTTGGATATAAGGGAAAAATTCTTCACTGAAAGGGTGGTCAGGCACTGGAACAGGGTGCCCAGGGCAGGAGGGGCTGTCCCTGGAAGTGTTTGGACACTGTCCGTGGAAGTCACTGTCCCTGGAAGTGTTTGGAAGACTCCAGGATGTGGCATTTGGGAGCACAGTTCAGTGAGGAATGTGCCAGGGCTGATTTAACTGTTGGATTTGAACACCTCAGGGGTCTTTTCCACCATAACAATTCCATGATTGGTTCTGTGATGTCTCCTGGCAGGCGATGCCCACCCAGGATGCCCACTGCCCACCTGGACACCTGGCTGGGAAAGGCAGCTGAGCACACAGAGGGAAAGGCACCTGCACACCCAGAAAGTCAGTGGTCTTTCAGACATTCCTGAACCCCTAAAGGCCCCATGGCAAGTCAGGGATCCCAGTGCCACAAATCACCATGGTGCCAGCAGGTGTATCCAGGGGGAACACATCACTTGAGTGGTGCTGGAACAGAGCAGGAATTTCTCAGCCCCATCAAGCTTTAACTAAAGCTTACTTTGTTTTTAAAGTAACAAACTAACCAAATCATCCCTAACATAAAGCTAAACCTCAGGGTGGATGATTTTAAAAGGGTCTGTGCACAGACTGTCTCAAGCTAGGTGGGACCTTCACCTACTAAGCAAATAATTAAGTGCTATAATTATCCCATTTCCCTGTCAGCAGTACTACTGCTTACCCAAAACATCTCCATTTAGTTTTAAACCAAACACATTATTTACTTGATGGTAGGGAAGAGAACAGAAAGAGCAGCACAACCTGCACATTCATCATTGTTGTTTGTGCTCTTTGAAGGACATTGTTGAATTATTGCTATAAACATTCCACATTTGGCTAAATGTTGTTGATATGAATAAGAATTTTTCCTCATTAAGATAATTTGGTGCAGTTTGAGAAACTGATTTATCAAGAGAATTAATTCAAGGCAGATATGATTTGTGTCTCTTTGTACTTGTAGATGTTTCAGCATAAACATCCCCATTAAAATTAAATTACTGCTATTCTGATCCTACTAACAATAGTTTTCAAATACACTTCACATGTGCAGACACGATGTCCTTGCTCAGATTTGGAGCCGTGCAGCAGATCTCCAAGCTCACCCTTGTCAAGGAGCACAGGAGGCAGGAGAGCTTGGCAGTACCTTGGGTGGTGTCTGGGACCTTCACAGGGAAGTTTTGCTGGTTTTGGAGTGGGGCAGAAGAAAATTCTGTTTTCTCCTCCAGTTTTCCTATGAGGTACAGATTTAAAAGGACTTTCTTGGGCTGGAGAGAGGCAATTAAAATAATGAGTCCCTCCCTCCTTCTCTAATGTGCACTTTACGTAGTCCACAGAGGCAGGACACAAATCAAGCACCAGTGAAGCCATCTGCCCCTGAACCAAGCAAGATTTGTCTGTAGCACCTTGGTTCAGGAATCAGTCCTTTACACAACATTTCCTGGTCTTCTTTTTATCAGAAACAAGAGAAGAACAGTCACAGTGGCAGAAGGTTGCACCTCAGGACACATATCAGTCACCCACACTCTCACAGTTTCCTCTGACCCAGTGGAACCCTGGTAGGGCTGCAGAGCTGGCACAGGGGCACCCAGACCAGGAGCCCTGTGTCCTTCTGGGACAGCATCTGGAGAGCCAGCAAAAGTGAACAGCACTAACCCTTGATTCTGGACCCTGAGCCACCATTCTTCAGGTTCCTCAGCCTTTCTTCCACATAAATGCACCACAGAAAGGTTCACAAGCACTAACCAAAGCTCCTGAACTGTTGCTTCTCCTCTCCTTGCCACTGGCCCTTGGAACACCTCCACAAAGCCAAATCAAAATGTGAATTTGGCCTCTGCATGAAATGGGCAGCAGCAGCAGTAGCAGTTGTACCAGGATGCCTGAAAAACAGGTCTCTACTCAGAATTAAACTCTGTTACGATTTATTTTGTTTTCTGTGCCTGCTGATGAGAACTAGCAAACACCCCTGGTGTGTTTCCCTGCTCCAAATGGACCAATTCTTGCTCCTTGGTTCCTGAGAGTCAGGGCACAGACTTGGATTTAGGACACTCTGGTTCCTGTGCTCTCACATGCTGGTTCAAATTCCAGGGTAAGCAGTACCGATCGTATCATACTGATTTTCTTACCAGCCAGCAACACAGAATATAATTTGATAAAGAAATCAAAGTCTTCTAATCTTGACATAGAAAGAAATCAAGCATGAAAAGGAATGGGGGAGCAGATCAATCTAGCTTAGGTCGTGTGCATACCTCATGTCTTAACTAACAGCCTCTCAAAGACTCAAGTAGTTATTGTTCAAAACACAGCTGAAAACGCCTGGATTTATCTTCACTCAAAGGAAACAGGCATTTGCTGATTGAGGACAAACCACCTCTCTATTCCCCATCTCAGTGATCAGTCCTGCAGAGATGTTGAACAACTTCAAGCACTGTTAATTGAGTCTGCTAATGACAGTGCTCAGCAGTTCCCAAGCACAGCAGAGGCAGATAGATCAAGTATTTACAGAGAGGGCCCTTGGGAAGTCCGGGTTAGTCCCAGGACAACTTGAAAGGAAAGATAAGGAAGCTTAAGGGGACTCTTCCTCTCCTGCAGCAGACAATGAATTAGCAGAGAAGGCTCCAGCTCTGGTCAAAGGGAAAGGATAATGTGGTGATGAAGTAGATCTTCAATCACTGTGATGTATTTAAATGTCACTCCAAAGAAGATCTAGAGATGTAGATAGAAAACAAAGTATTGGTCAAAATAATCAGGCAATTTTGAGGACACCGTGGGTCGGTTGGCTGCATAGTCCTTCTAGCACAAATTCCTTTCACTTTTAAAGGGTCTTTCCTATATTGTTCATTGAAGTGACTTTCATTTAATCAAATTATTGATCCAATTTTATTATCTCATTTCTCCCACAGGGAAGTCTCATATAAAGTGTTTTATTTTCCATGGGCAGAAGGTGTCACAGGGGCAGGGAGGGAGTCGTGCTGCTTGGCCAGGACACTGCAAACTGTGGGGACTCTGTGGAGACTCTGGTGGCCCTAACAAGGGAACAAAGTCCTTCCCTGGTCTCTGCCATTGGACATTCTGACATATGATCAGCCCCAGAAGGTGCTGTAAGCCGTGGCAGCAGCACTGGAGTCAGCACTGTGGGGGCACCTGGCTGAGCTGTGGTGAGCATTGACCACCCTGAGACCCTGAGAAGGGGTGTGTGGGGAGAGTCTGAGATGCTTTAGGGGTGATCAGGCACCTGAAGTGCTGAGGGGCAGGAAAAGAGTCGTGAAGCTCCTCTGCCACCACTGCTGCCAATGCAGGGGCAAGAGCATCACCTGGGTGTGCCAGGGAGTAGAACAGGCCATGCCAGGGCTGAACCCTCCCTGCAGAGCCTGGCTGGGCCAGGCTCCACCTCTGGTCATTGAAAGAAAGGCAGCAAATACAATACACTGAGCTTGTCTATTTGAGGTTTGAATTCCACATCCTCTGACATAAATTACAAACACGAGGCTCAGAGGAACATAGAGTAAGAGAAACTTTTTTTGCATCGCCTTTTTCAGGAGTGAATACTTACGTCAGGGTACACACACATAGCTGGGGTACTACTGTATGGAGATTAAACATAACATTTCACTTATAGCAATTAACTAGCAATTCATTAATGTATTTGGCCTCTGTGGAAATATTTATTTCAAGGAAATATGATGCATATACATCATCTGGGAGGGGAGAGGGGGAATGATGAGCTTATCTCCTAGAGCTTGAGGAGACACAGAGGCCTTATTGCTCCACGCTTCCCGTGATGGTTGCTGTCAGCAGCTTCAGTAAGTGGCTGCATCCATTACAGGGATGGGAGCTGTCAGCAAAATGAATTAGAAGCTTATTGGGCCATAGCTGCATTTTATACCCTCCTGGCAATCCACTTTCTGTCTCACACGCTCATGAAAAGCAGGCTGGGAAAAGAGGGCCCCAGTGCCTAAGAACACAAAGGATGTAGATTGTTTTTCATGTTCGTAATGGAATAACGTGGGAGTTTACAGCAATTTAAACACACCCCTCTTTTTTTTTTTTCCCTTTCCATATATCCCACTACTAAAGAGCAGTTGTCATCCTAAATCTTAACTGAAGATTATTTGGAAAGCATAATTAATGGTTATGAGATAACATCCCATCCACAAAGCTACGTAATTAATGAGTAATAACTGAGGTACTTGTGATTGCCAACAGATGTGTGTCCACTGAAGAATAGACACAAATCCTGATTCATCTGGAACACCAATAAATGGCCACAGCAAATCTCAGATATGAATTGATCTGGCTCTTCACACACCAGTTCTGGAGAAATGAAAAAAAGCCAAATAAATCAGATTTTAGTCAGCCTCCACATCTCTAATGCTGCTGGTATTTTTGGTGGCAGCAGTGTTGTACAGTCTGGAGAAACACCCATATCCCAGGGAGGGTCCATTGGAGAAACCAATGGCCCTTCTCACCAGCACCAGGAAACGTTGCTGCTCTTCCCAAGAGCTGGGCCACAGTGATGGCAAGTGTGGCTCACACAGGGGCCAGCAAAGCACGGGAAGGGTTGCCAGGGCTCCAGGGGTCCATCCCCCTCCCCACGGCTCTTACCCCTTCTGCTGCTTCTCTTTCCTGCCTCCTGTGAATGACTGACACCAAGGAAACTGTCCAAAACTTGTTCTTGTTTACCAGAAAATTCTCTGCTGTCTCATACTGGCTTGAATCCAGCCTCTAAATGCCCAAATACATAGAAAAAACACAGGAAAGGTTCTTATTTAGAAGAAATTAATACATATTTTATAATTTTTAAAGCTTCAATAATGAGCATTTCAGAATGCAGCATAGAAAATGTAGTCTTGACATGTGGGCATTTATTTTATGCTATTACCCATTCTTAGGGGATCAAGAAACTGTAGTGCATGTGCATTTTACCAGCAAGAAAGAAGGGTGGGAGGTAGGAGGGGGAAACACCTATTGGTTGAGCATGTGTCTGTCTAGATTGCTTCCAAAATGCTGAGCATCCCTGAGTAGACCAGTAAAACATCACAGCACCCAGCACTGGAGGGAGCAGCCTGTGTGGGATGTGCAGGCTCAGGGGACAGCTGTTCACCTTCACAGCTCATTGGCAGTGTGCTGGAGGATGTGATCCCACAAAGGCAGTGAGTTTCCTTCCTGGGAAGGTGCAAAGCCATTCATCATTTTCAGGAGAGCACAAAACACCCACAGACTTCCCTTAGTACAACGAGCTGTGTGTCGAACTGTGAATTCCCCGTGTGGGAAGCAGGGCAGTTTGACCCTTCTGGCCTCCCCTTGAGAGAGCTGAGGGCAGAGCTCTAGCAAGGCTGGAGAGGAAGAGTCTCATGTGCTGGCACAAAAATAAGCCAACACTGCCCTCCCAAATCTTCTCGCTAACTCAGTCCATCTCTTGGTGCCATTGCATTGGTTCAGCAACTTGTAGTTGAGCTCACTGACACCACCACAGGCAGCAAACATCCCAGAGAATGGAATTTTTCTCTGTCAGCCCTAGTCCTACAGCCCTGGCCCATCTGTTACCCCTGAGCTTGTGTGCACAATGGGGTGACAAGGGCTCAGTGCTCTGTTAGTGCCACCTCATTTCTCAGAGAGCTGGGGACACCTCTGCAGCACAGTCTGGGAGCTCTGGAGTGTCACAGAAAATACTGAAGTATCACAACACTGTTTTAAAGTCTCCAAACTTGCCTGGGGTTCCTGCCTGCAGTTGTAATATGAAATTATTTTTGAACTTTGGGTAGCAATGTGAATGCAGGCTACTAGTCACTGTGAAAAATAACATGACATGAAAAACAGTAATTCAACAAAATCAGTCTAATCCCCAATGTAAGGAAATGGATAAATGCAATGATTGTATTTTTATCAGCCCAAGACAATCAACAACAGGCTGTACACACGAGGCTGTGAACCTTCAGCATCTCTGGGCTCCTTCCATGCAATTCACCCATCCTTCAAAGCCAAGAGCTCTGACAAAGAGATGGATAATTCCTCAATTCTGTAAATCACAGAATCATCCTAAATTCATTAATTTGTGAAACAATACCCTGACTCTCCTTCCTCTTGAATCAGCCTCAGACTCTGTTCTGCCACTGTTCTACTGAGGTCCTGGCACATGGTGCTCAGAGAAGCTGTGGCTGCCCCTGGATCCCTGGCAGTGTCCAAGGCCAGGTTGGGCAGGGCTTGGAGCAACCTGGGACAGTGGGAGGTGTCCCTGCCCATGGCAAGGGGTGAATGAGATGGGTTAGGGTTAGGGTTAGGGTTAGGGTTAGGTCCCCTAACCCAAGCAGTTCTGGATGCTCTGAGTTTTGTCTTTTGATCCAGAAGAAGCAGCCCTTTGGATCCAGCCATCTGTGCTTGGGCTCAGTCAGCCCAACTGCAAATACAGGTATGAGCTGCACTGTCTGAACTTGGAGCAGTTTCCCCCAAATGGAAGTGAGAAAAGGGAGCTGTGAGGTTTGCAGGTCACCTCTCAATGCAGATGGGTTTATTGCAATGCCAGTGAAAAGCTTCTGTTGTACAGCAGGCCATTTCCAAGTGTTAATCAAGGAGCCAATTTTGCCAAGCAACACCCTGGCCCCTGAGGCTGTCATAAATCCTTGAGCATCCTGCCAAATTTCAGTGGGAACAATAAAGCACTTTTTGTTATCAGAGCACAAACCCCACTCTCAGCTACTGTGAGCTGCCCCTTCACTTCAGTTCCAGGCACCCCCAAAATCATTATCCCTGGCAGCAGGGCTCGGTGGAGCAGCAGCAGCCAAGGCTGGCCAGGAGAGCTGGAGGCCTGACATTAATAAGGTGCTCTATGCCTGAAAGACCATAAAGGGAAAACCTTAAGTAGGTGTTATAACAAGGGGATATGAAGTGTCACAAAGTGTGTAAATGTCATGAGCTCTCTATGAGGCCTCTCTGTTAAAAACCTGCCTCATCTCAGCCCTGCTGGGTAAAATATTTCCCTTCTGCTGCTGCTCTTTGTAAAATATTTTGATAACAAGAATGAAAATGATAATTTCAGTGGTGTGTGTGCTGACAGTTTCGTGAGGATGGCAGCACAGATCACAGCACTGAGGTGGAACAGGGAGTACACAGCCTGATAACAAAAAGGAAACGTGAATTGCCGTTAAAAGCTGTTTACAGTGTGCTGCAAGTGTTTTCAGATACAACATAAACCTTGCTTCCTGCTACCAGCATTTCCACCCTCACAGCCAGGCACGTTTGTGACTTTATGCACTTGGTAAAGCCGTGGGAAGGTTTCCAGGTTAATGCCTGTGGGGCTGGGGGGCCGTAAACCCAATCCTGCAATCCTGAGCCCATCACCCCAGCAGAACTGGCCACTGCACTTCGCACCTCCTTAGGCAGCTGCTGGCACAGAGCTGTGCTGGACCACAACAGGAACACCTCTGCAGAGAAGGGCAGCCTTTGGGGGTTCATCATTTTTATTATGAGATTATAGAAATATGAGAATCACCTGGGCTGGAAGGAAACAATGAGGACAACCAAGCCCAACCCCTGGCCATGCGCAGACCCCCCAACAATCCCACCATGGGCTTGAGAGTGGTATCCAAAGGCTCTTGGAGCTCTGGCAGCCTCAGGGCTGTGCCCATTCCCTGGGGAGCCTGGGCACTGCCAGCACCCTCTAGGGGAACAACCTATCCTTGGGAATGGTGTATTAAGAATGATGTAATAGAGAACAGGTATGTACAAATTGTTTCTACCATTCTCTATGCATGTGCAAAGACTTTTTAAAAGTCACCATGCCTCTCGTAGGACCAAATATTCCATAGTAGCCTTTAGGGACTGCTTTAGTGCCTAATTCCCGGTACAACCAGAAATCTTAGAAGAACAGAGTGGTTTGAGGAGGAAGATCATTTAGTTCTAACCCCTGCCCTGGCCGTGGACAGACCCCTCGGGCTGTTCCTTGTCCTGCATACAGCCAGGGCAGGTGCCAGCACACAGGGGCCACCCTCAGGGTGCTGCTGGCAGCCACCACTCCCGAGTTGCCCTGGATGTCCCACGGGCTGCACAAAGCCCTGTCCCCACTGCCTCAGTAGCAGGGGAGGCACCCCTCACATCTAGTTCTAAGGAGAAGAGAGCTGAAGTGCTGTGCACAGCCTCTTCCCCAGCCTTGACATCAGCCTGTGATAAATTAGGGCTGTGCTTGAGCCCAAAGACTGGCAAATTAACGGTTAATTAGGAGATGATAAATAGCAGAGGCACTCAGCCCCCCCCCTGATTTCGGTGGTGTTCAGCCTGTGCCCTTCTCCTGTGTCTCCTGTAACACAGCAAGTGTTTATGTGGACCAACAAGTGCCTGAGTGGGTGCTGTGCCTGGCCTTCCTCAGGGCCGGGGCTCTCCTTGACACAGCAGCTCTGTCAGCATTTATCCCCAGATAAAGAGAGGTGGCAGGGCTCCCCGGGAGAAGGTGGGGCATGTGGTGGGAGGGGAGGGAGTGCTTCCCAGTCCATCCCTCGGGGGAGCCTGGTTCACTCCCATGGAGGCACTCCTGGCCTGGGGGTTTCCTATCATCAGGAATAATGTCTCATCTGGCCACCTGAGACAAGGTCTTCATTCTGAAGAGGGTGTTAGACTAAACCAAGGGGACTGCATTTCATCCCTCTTCTGTACAAGGACAGTTTTCTCAGTTCCTGCAGAATTCACTGGACCAAATTCTCCATTCCAGTGGGAGCAGCTTTGCTCCATCTGCCTCAGGCAGAGAAGAAACCTTCCAGTGAGGTCTCTGTAAAGGTGGAGCCCAACAGCTTCTTTCATTCCTGGCACTGCTGGTGGCTGCAGAGCACCGGAGGAGGTGACCAGGAAAGGCTCAGGGTGCCCAGAGAAGCTGTGGCTGCCCCTGGATCCCCGGAAGTGCCCAAGGCCAGGCGGGACAGGCTTGGATCACCCTGGGACAGGGGAGGTGTCCCTGCCCAGGACAGGGAATGGCACAAGATGAGGTGTAAGGTTGTTCCAACCCAAACTGTTCCATGATTCTGTGATAAAATCAAATGAACAGATAAAATAACTGAATTTTGTTGAACCTGCATAGAACTGGAAGAGCTGGATACTGCCAGAACCCTCCCAGGCCCACGAACTTGGTAACTGTGCAGGGTTAGGGTTAGAGTTAGGGTGAGGGTGCAGGGTGTTGGTGTCTCCACGCTCACTCAGCTCTCTTCCCTCTGCTTCAGGGCTCCTGTACATGACAAAGTTGGAATAACTCTTTGAGCTACACACCTGGTTTGGACAGGACCAAGATGTGATTCCAAACTTTCAAAGGTAACAAGGTTATAGGATTTTTTCCTTATGAAGAGGAAGCTGCAGTGTATGTACAGACTAAAGTCACAGCATCGCTTAGGCTGGACAAGACCTTTGAGATAATGAAGTATAATGTCCCTAGACAAACATCACCTTATGAAACATTCCCCTTTACTGCATCTCCTCTTTCATTTTGTCAGTTTTCCCTAGCTGGTGGTTTTCTGACTCTGCATGGGGCCTCCAGCAGTTCATATAGGCTGTATGACCTATTCCAGAAATTACTAGATTTGGCTAAAACCCATGAGAATAGACCCAAAATACTACTCTTAATTTGAAGGGGGGCTGTATATGCATGAATCAGGATCTAAAAGTACCCTGATTAATAAATACATAAATCAACAAAATCCCTTAAGTGCCTTAAAGGTGATTAAACACACACTCAGATTAAATTAAATTCACTGTAGCTTTTACACATTTCTTTAAGTTACTTAAATACATTTGTTTTCCCTTGGAAATAAATAGAACAACTGTATGACATTCATATAAGAGCATTGCTTCTCTCAATAAAGGTACATTCAATCAAATCCAGAAACCAGCATTTAAATAATGTTACAGCTGGGCTTAAACCAACAAGCAGAAAAGGATGCAGTGAGGCAGCGGCACCACCTTCCTCCCCAGTCCTAGCTTATAAAAATAAGGGCACCACTGTAAAGGACAAGCAACTGCCAAGTTTTCCCTTGGCATCCTCTGTGCCTTGTATCTCAAACACTGGGCTCCAATGCAGTTGTTCATTGTGTTCAACTGCCATGCTGGGAGATGTGAAACAAGATGGAGACTTGGTTTGGAAGTCATTTAACAGTTATCAGTCTCTGGGATGAAGATCATCTGCAAATACTAATTAATATTAATTCAAATTCATGGCAGGGAATGGACATGGAATATCCATTACCTTGTTCCTGTCCATCCTCACTCCCTGTGCAACAGCACAGAGGACCTGGGCCAATTCAAAGGAATGCCTCTGTACTTGTAAGCTTCTTTTACTGTCAGAAATGTAAGATTTAAGAACTTGAAATGAAATCTAGGCTACTGAAAGAGTCAGTAGGAATTTCTTCTGTGGGAAGCAAATGGACGTTGGACCAAAACCTCAAGAACTGACCAAGGAATTCTCAGTTTTCATCCCTTCCCTGTTCAGCAGCATCCTGTACTGCTTTTCCTCAGCTTTTACTATTCCCTACAGAGCACATTAGTGAATCCTTCTTCATGATTTCTAACAAGAAGTTGAGTTCTTAGTATTAACAGGCAGAAAATAAAGGGTTTAATCTGACTGTATGTAATTATTTAATCACATTTCTATATCCCTGAGCATGCACACAATTTTAGGCAACAGGTTTAAACTTTTATTTATCTGTACACACCATTCCTTCGGTTGCTCTCTGAGATTTTCCCAAACTGCCTTCAAGGGAATGTTCAAGGTTTGAGCTCACAGCAGCAATCCCAACTTGCAGTTATTTATTAATTGTGTGTTATTAATTGGGTGTTCTCGTAGGATTGACACAGTTCTGTGGCGCAGCCCCTAAGTGTGTGTGGGAACAGCCAGTGGTTAAATTTAACCGTGTAATTGGGGCTCCTTGTTTAAGGAAAGGAAACAATAATGGTAGCCTTAATTGCAGGAATTACCAGCTACTCGGGGTCTGACATGTGCTTATGACATGTGCTTATGAGCAGGAGGGTGAAAACGCCAGCCCTAATGCCACTTGGCAGACACTTGGAACTGATAATCGCCTCTCGAAAGCTATTGCTGGCAATCTGTCAGCAGCAGGTCCGGCCGCTTGAAGGACCTTGAAGAGTTCGACAGCTCTAGGACGCAGCTGGCAGTGGCAGACAGGAATGGGGAGCACTCAGAGAGACGCAGAGAGACACAGACCCTGAAAAGGCAGTACGGAGTACCAAACGTCAGTGATGTTCCATCGCTGGCGATTTTTATAGAGGGCGCTTCTTTCAAGCAATAACGCCCCACACACGACATCTGTCCTGTGTCACCACCCGTATCACCACCCCATGTCACCACCCTGTGTCACTAACCTGTGTCACTGTCCTGTATCACTGCCCCACATCACTGCCCCGTGTCACTGCCCTGTGTCACTGCCCCGTGTCACTGTCCTGTATCACTGTTCTGTGTCACTGTCCTGTATCACTGCCCCGTGTCACTGTCCTGTATCACTGTTCTGTGTCACTGCCCTGTTTCACCATCCTGTGTCACTGTCCTGTATCACTGCCCCGTGTCACTGTCCTGTATCACTGTCCTGTGTCACCTCCTTGTGTCACTGCCCTGTGTCACTGTCCTGTGTCACCACCCCCTGTCACCTCCCTGTGTCACTGCCCCGTGTCACTGTCCTGTATCACTGTTCTGTGTCACTGTCCTGTATCACTGCCCCGTGTCACTGTCCTGTATCACTGTTCTGTGTCACTGCCCTGTTTCACCATCCTGTGTCACTGTCCTGTATCACTGCCCCGTGTCACTGTCCTGTATCACTGTCCTGTGTCACCTCCTTGTGTCACTGCCCTGTGTCACTGTCCTGTGTCACCACCCCCTGTCACCTCCCTGTGTCACNTGTCACTGTCCTGTGTCACTGCCCTGTTTCACCATCCTGTGTCACTGCCCTGTGTCACCATCCTGTGTCACTGCCCCGTGTCACTGCCCCGTGTCACTGCCCCGTTCTTCCCTGTGCATGCTGTTCCTGCCGAGCGCTGCTGCAGCCCCGAGGAGCCTTTTCCCCAAGGTGTGAGGAGGTGTGCTGTCAGCTGCTCAGCACTAAAACTGGCAATCTCTTCCCCAGCAGGAAAGAACCCGCCTTTAGTGGACGAAAAGCCTTCAGAGTGGTAGCTGTAGACTGATATTGAACAGATCGGTATCTGTGGATATTCCAGGTGAATTTCTTATGTGCAGACAGGCTCGCCCAAGTCTATTCCTTTGCTTTCTTCCTCCCCAACAGCTTGACCAGTACTTCTCTTTTTCACTCTTCTAAAGTATTTCAACAGCACTTGCAACTATCTTATATATGATGTGATTTGTGTGACAGCCTTGGTCCATCCCAGCCGAAATATTAACTGGATCCTGCACTGAGCCTGTTTGTGACCTAAACAAAGCCATAGCAGGATGTGATCTTTTTGAGGAAATGTGTAATCACTGGTATAACTTTTCCTCATCTATTCTCTAAAAGAGCTCTGATTTTCCTGCACTGATACAGATTTAGAAATAAAATAATTGGTTAAACAAGAAATAATTATAGTCATATTTCTGTCCCATCTACTATACATCACTCAGTACTTTCCTTAACACGTAGGGGAAAATGAACATTAAAAGCATGGCCAGAAGGGGGCCAGAGGAAAATATGTATTTTCAGTCACAAATTTAAGATAGAAATGAATGGTGGAATATAACGTGAGTATAAAAGAAGTAAAAGTAAAAAAAGGCTCAACACAATTAAATAAAATCAAATTTGTTTGTTTGGAGTTTTTAATAGACTGAATATCTACCTAATCACAAGAAGAGGATATTTGAAGATGTTTTAAAGGCCAGTAAAGAAAGGCATACATTATATAAATCCATTTAATAGAGAAATAGCTTTTAGGAAAAGTAAAAGGCAATGGCAAAGAAGAAAACAAGCAGCCCTACTCCTTCAACCTCTTCCACCAGTTTTCTGCATCATGAACAAACATGAGAGTTTTCATCCCAAAGGAGTTGCATGTTTGCAGAAAGATGAATCATGAGGAAATGAAAGATAATAGTGAAAATCCAGATATAACCTTCCCTGAACTTCAGCCTTTTGGCACATGACAGTGGTGTAGAGTGATTCTGGAGACAGCAGGAGAGCTGCTGATAGAATCTGAACATCAGGTTCTCAGTAGCAAAGAAGTAGTTTTATAGCTAAAAATACTTTCCATGCAAGAAAAAAAACAAGTCCTGACTTACTTTATAATTCAGTGACATACCTCAGATGATATTTATTTCTTGCCCAACACATGCATAACCAACATCTCTTCTGGACAAACAATGACGTTTTTGTGACCAGCCCAAGAGGATGTCTCACTCACTGGAAATGCACTGAACTACAAAGATGTCACTAGAAAGGCTTGCAACTAATGATTTAATCTATATTTTAAAACACTACTGTAGGTTTTGGTGCTTTACTGGTTCATGTATTCCATACCAACAGGGTGTAATCACAACCAGGTTTCACATATTTGTTTCACATACATATATTTCACAAATTCTCCACTTTTTTAGTGGTTTTTACTGGTGCTTTTAAGAATGAGGACTGCTTTTAACAGCATTCCTGACCATGACATGAGTAAGATATGAAGAGTGGAAGTTGCCACAAACAGAGTTAAGAATTTGCTGTGAAAGGTTGGAGAGAGCTCAATTATCAAAGCACGAGAAGCCGCTCCCCCCCCTCATTCCAGGCAGGAGCCAAAGGCCACCTTGTGCCCACGGTGCAGGCAGTGAGATCCGTCTGCAGCCAGGTCCTGGAGCCCTGCTGGTGTCACAGCAGCCTCACCGACCAGGGCACTGCATAAATACACAAGCAAGTTCCTTGTTTCCCTTCAAAACATACAATTCCAAATAACCTACCATGAAAAAAATCAAAAAACAAGCCAGCAGCAATAGACATCTGCAAATATAATCAGGAAATGGCACAGCTCTAGCTTTGATCTCAGCAACTTCTAGAAATTTAAACATTTTTCCACATACACTGTTTCCCAAAGTCTCAAAACTCCCAAACTTTCAGAACACGGAGATTTGTTTTGTTTTATTCCTCTACACTAGATTCAAGGCTAAACATTGCTGTAGGTCAGAGATTCTCTGACCAGAACTACAGACTCGTGGGTTGGACCCCAAACTGGTGCTCTAAAACAGGACCTAGCATTTCATCTGCTCCTTCCCATAAACAGTAAGAATTCAGAATATAATACCCTGCAACACGGAGGTCATGCAGGAATTACACCCCACTTCAGCATAATTGCATAACACAACCTCGGTGCTTGCTCTGTGCATTGAGGACAAGTTCTAACTCTGATGACCAACTAACTCAGGCAGCTTAAAGCAGAAATACAGTTTGTAAGCATCAGTTAATGGTAAATATTGAACACGAGTGAAATCTCCACTTTTGATGACGCACGTGTCACACATGTCTAAATCAGGACATGTGTACAGCCCTTAATCACAGTAACTGGGCACCTCTTGCTGAAGATTTCATGTCTGGTGGAATTCCTGCATTAGGATCACAGAATTGTTGAGGCTGCCTGTCACCTCTGGAGATCATCCAGCCCAAATCCTTGGGCAGATTGCTCATGGGTGTGTCCAGGTTTCAATTGCCTGCAAGGCTGGGCTCCCATGGCCCCTCTGGGCAACCTGTTCCCGTGTCTGAGCACCCTCTCTGTAAACCCCAGCACCTCCACCTCTGCCTCCTGCCCCTCAAGACTCTGTCTTCAGCTTGTTTTCTCCTTGACCCTGCAGGTATTTTCACACTGCTGAGTTTCCTTTCAGCCTTCCCATCTCAAGACTTACAATACAGAAACGCAGTTGTCCTGTTTATTTAATAACGGTGGATTTATTAATGAGAGGTTGGAGGTCCCATGACGACCTCACAGCTTCCTAGAGCTCTCACTGGCTCTGGAGTGAGAGGCCAGGTCCCAAGTGTGACACTTGCTCTGTCACTCATTGCAAAAAGGTATAAGCAATACCCTAGAACACAGGTAATTGTATTTAGACAACAGCTGATGGAATCACACATGTAAAACCTCCAAAAATATTTTGGGAGGTATCTGGATCATGTCAATACACTTCATTTGCTCTCATTAGAAAATAAATTACAAAGCAGCATCAGTCACCAGTAGAAGAGCCACATGCTGCCAAGTGACTTCAAAGGCAGCCCTGTGTGTGCTGCTGACTTTGATTTACAATGGCACCAATTACTTAAGCTCAACACCAGTGCTTCAAATCCATGACTAAATCCTAAAATAATGAAGAAAAACATTTTTGATGGGATTATTTTCCTTGCCTTCTGATTTATGATCCATAAGGCTTCCAATATTTAGGCAATCCCACATACATTGGGCCTCCACTTGTTTTGAAGTAAGAGATGATTCACAGAATTATTTGCCTGTGGAGTCTGGATCATTAGGCAGAAGTGAAACATTAGGAAAATGATCATAAATTTCAAGTGTTAGCCACACTGCCAGCCCACATATCAGAGCAAGGCTTGTTTTGTTCCTCTACAAGAGATTCAAGGCTAAACATTGTTTTATGTCAGGGATTCTCTGGTCAGAACGACAGGACAATGAACTGGAGCCCAGAACTGGTACTGGAAAAGGCACCACTTTTAAATGGTGACAGCCCATTTCCCAGCTGCAAGATGACTGCCAGGCTGAACTCCAGTTGAGCAGCCAGCACCACTATCAAAAGCTCAGAAAAGTTCTGCACTGAGATAAGTTTAAAATACCTCCCAAATATATCCAGACTGCACAACTTCTACATACGTATATATAATGTATTAAAGCAGAACTTAAAATTAATCTTCTTAGGAACATTATCCTTGAAAACAGCCATGGATAATGCTGGTGTGAGATGAGAAAAAAGAAGTCCATGAATTACATTCTTCACCTTTTTATTATACACAGAATTCTAGTATCTATAATGTTTTAAAGTACTTATATACACTATAGTCTAATATGATTTATTTGGTTATTGCAATAACATTTTAGTGCCATTTTATCTGAGAGTTCATGGAATGTTTTAAAATCCAAGCCTAATGGAAGCCAATCAATCATCACATTTTCAAAGAACAAATTATTTAAGTTTTTGTACTACATGGAGCTAATCACTGCACAGAGATATCCGATTGTTTTGACTGATGTCATTCATTTCTCTTTAGGCTGACCTGATTGATAGTCTAAGTGCTGAAGTTAACCAGACAAATGGATATGTACTTCTGGGCTATTTCCAGCCCAGCTGCCTTTTTAGCACTAAAAACTTCATATGCCTGATAGCAGCTCGCAGCTGCTCCTGCTCAGGCAATTGAAATTAAAGCTGGAGTGCAACGTGACAGCCGACACTTTTTCCTCTTACATTAAGGATTTTGTCCACGATGCCTCCAAGCAATCACCAGTAATAAATGAGCTGTATTAAATCCACATCTATATTTGAGTATGCAGTGGCCTGCTTTCCAAGTTCCCACTTTCACATCTTCAAACACTTATTAATAGCACTGCTGAGACACCCAGGTATTATTGCATCCAGCTCTTCCTCTCCTCTCTGAACTGGGGTCCAATGCTGTGTCACATTTAGGCTGTTGCTTTTGATATCTAGAAAAGTCTTTCATGTGCCAAAACCCGGCTACGCTCCATCAGGGGAGCTGCCTAACTCAAATCTGCAGGATGATTACGTGATTAAGACAAGCAAAATTTGGCTTATCACATGCAAAATCAGTAATAGCAGCACAAGCTTCCCCAAAGTCTGTGAGATCTCAGACGGGCCAGTTTCAGCCCGAAGAACTGACTAGATTTTTTTCCTTTAATGTATTACATTACTGTTTTATGGCCTGACATGTACTATAAATGAATTGAGGAAAATTTTGTGTGAGGAATTAAAGGAAAACCTTGCATACCCATGATTTTTCATTGATGTGGTCACAGACCCAAATATATCACTGGTTCCAAGGAGCCACATTCAAAGCCATTAAAGCACAGATTTATTTGACCTTTATGCTATGACTAAAGACATAAGCAAGTTATAGAAGTTGTGACTGTCTAACCTAAATTTACATTTTAAAGTATCTCCTAGCCTTCCCTGTGAGGAAAGTATCAGCATTTGTTTTGTATTTGTAGCAGTCTTTGTTTTGCTGCTGATGGGAAGAGTTTTCAGACTCTGAAAATGCATGAGCACATCTCAGCTGTTGCTTAGATGTGGATCTTGATACAAACACAAGCTGCACAGAACTACAGTGGGGATAAGATGGCAGAGCTGGAAATTGGAGAGTGGTTCAGCACCTCACCATGTGCAAGAATCTCTCTGTCAAGATGCACTTTTACATGAGTGTGTGAGGTTCCTGAAATCTGTTTCCTGCAGACTGATTCTTCAGGCAAGTATGCCAAGATATGTGGACATGTGTATGTATGTATAGGATCATAAATAAAATATCAAATCATGTTTTTCTTATCCCAGAATGGTTTAAGTTGGGAGAGACCTTAAAGTCAGTGCCACCTGTGCCATGGCAGGGACACCTTCCACTGTCCCAGGCTGATCCAACTCCCAGTCTCCAACCTGGCCTTGGACACTGCCAGGGATCCAGGGGCAGCCACAGCTCCTCTGGGCACCCTGAGCCAGGGCTTCCCCACCCTCCCAGGGAAAAATTCCTTCTCAATATCCCATCTAAATCTACCCTCACTCAGCTAAAGGCTGATCCCACAGAATCACCCCATCAGCCACAGGGAAGAAACAGACTCTTGAGGGAGTTTCTACCCATCCCAGCACACTCAATGGTTTACATGGAATAAAAAGCACTTCCACAACAGACATTTTTGCTGTGCAACAAGGAAGTTGAAAATTCAGATAATTCTCTTCATGTGCTGACATATCTTTCTGAGCACTGCTGGCAGAGCTCAGAGATCTCCAGTTGCCCTCAGGAATCATGTTTACAGTACAGGAATCACTGATACTATGTGATGTGGCTTTTGCAAATGGAATTTTAACCATGGGACACCTGACAGAAGTACTCACATAAGGTTCAAACACTAATTATGTATATACAGTAAAAAAATCTGCCCTGTCAGCTGCCACTTAAAAATCACTATTGCTGCAGAAGAAAAGAAACAGCAAAGCAAAAGGCAAGTACAGAGAGTCACAGGAAACAAAGGCAGGTATTAGTCCCAGGAAAAATAACACAGATAGAAGAAACCGTGGTCCAGCACTTAATTTTACCAAAATCCAGAAGGAAAAAAGGACATCCTTCCATAAATCAGCCTGTCATGAATTAAACAAAATTTTGGTAGAAACTACCTCCACTGGAAGAAAGCACTTCCAATTTCTGTGTGTCCCTGCATGTTCTCAGCAATCACAGAAACCTCAGGAATATCATAAATCCAGACAACATGAAGAGATTATCTTCAAAAAGTGTTTGTTGAAAGGCTAAATATATTTGCAAGTGTAAAATCCTTCTCCTTTTCAAAACAATTATATAACTCATTGCTAAGCCCAGGGTTCTGAGGTCCAAAGAGCTCAATAAAAAATAAATAGAAAATAAATATTTCCACAACCATTCTCATAACCAAAGCCATCATGCTGTGGTTTTCTTAATCACATTTTGCTAAATACAAAATTTCAAATTATTACAAAACAAATATTTTCAAGTAGCAGACAGCTAATGACATGGAAAATTAATTCAGCCCAAACTTGGCTTGATTCCATGAATATTCAGTTGACACTGAACATGCAACTTCTAAAGGCTCTTCACTGTCACATCATTATTTGGCAAATGGGAATACACTGGACTAAGATTCACATTTCATCCAGAATTTCAAAGAGAATCATCTGTTCTCATTTAAGAAGCAAAAAATGGAAGATTCTAAGCAAGGACAGTGTGTATATGTGTATATATATACAC
>VZRX01018610.1:60686-74459 GCA_013398075.1 Notiomystis cincta | reverse complement strand
GGCCCGCCCCCGCCATCCCCCGCAACCCTCCCGGCGCCAGGCTCGGATCACCACGGACAGGCACAGCGATGTCACGTCTTTAATTTAAAAATAAATAAATATATACACACACACAAACCCACGTTCGAGCGCTTGGAGCACGCAGGAACACCCTTTCCTCCCGTCGGAGCCCCACAAAGACGAATCCCAAGTCCCCTCTGAAGAAGGACAGCGATGCATTTCCACCCCAGGGGCTCCAGAGAGGATTCTCCCTTTCCCTGTGGAGCACCGTACAAACACGATTTGTCCTGGCTGTCACCGCAGAGGTCCCACGCCACACGCCCTCCCTCACAGCACACACCCGGACCAGCACCCTGACCCTCCCTGGTTGGGAACAAAGAACACTTATTGCTTTTGGGGATGTTTTTACCTCCCTCCTGCATTTCCCAGCTGATTGTGCTTCCCGCAGGAGGTCTCCATCAAGTACTCAAGGTCTTTGGATGAAAGGTACAACCTGATTTCAGTGCAAAATGCTATGGAGGAGTTCAAGCTCCTTGCAGGACCTTTCGAGTCCAGGAAGTCACTGGATTTGGTCTCTCCACCTGTATCCCTCTCCAGTCACACAGGAATGACAGGGAAGATCCCAACCCTGGAATGAAGTCCAACTACTTAAACAGATTTCTAATATATTCTACAAGCTATTTAATATATAAAAAGTAACATTTTTTTTGCTTTTTGTACACACTCATGCTCAAAAGTGGGAAATACCAGAATTAAGGCTGCCTGTTCTGCCAGCCAACCTGGAATGATCACCCATTCTTGTTCTACACCAATCCCCTCAAAATGCCCTTTTTTCCTGTTCCACATGCCCAAGAAATTCTACTCAATTTCTCCCCTTGTTCCTACAAGGTTTCCTACAAATGGGGCACAAATTTCACCATAAAAATACAACTTACAGAGTCACTATATTGGTTTTTTTCTTTTATGACATCCCACCATGATGCTGTACCTAGAATGCTCTCCTTGGGATGGGAGTTGGGATGTTTAGGGCTCATGTACAGGAACATCAGGGCTCAAACCAACTCCTCATCCTTGTGCAGACCCCAGGAAAGTTTTTTTTATCCAGCTTTGTTTGCTGCCCAACCTCCCAGGGTTGTATGGATGGGACAGGGACATGGAGGGGACACATTGTGGTACCAACATTCCCAGTCCCATCCAGTGGGACTCGTACACCACTGCACCAGTGCCCAGCACGTGGACAGTCAGAGCTTTCAAGGCAGGTTTAAATCCTGGCATTTCCCAAGCTTTTGAGCATTTGCTCCCTAGGTTTCAGCCCAGGCCACCTGTGAATCCTGTGTGACTCAAGTTTCAGGAATGTGACAACAGCAGAGCCTTGCTCAGGTCTCCCTGAGTCCCATTCCCGAGATCAGAGGGGAGCAGTGCTGGTCTGGGAGCCCCCTACACCAGGCAGGTGTTCCCTGGAAGAGCAGGTCATTCCACACAGGGCACACACCCAACTGGCTCGTGGGGTTCCTGGTGCTCAGCTGGAGGAACACTGCTCTAACACTGCTCTGCTGCTCACGAGGACAACCCAGCCCCAACCTGCCCTTCGAGGCCTGGCTGTGCGAAGGAGGATCAAGAAAAACCAGGACGTTGCCACATGGATCTTTTTCTTTGCAATATCATGTCTACAGTGAAACATTCATAGCTGCTCAACAGAGTAAAAATATGCTACATGAGAACTGTACCGGAAAAAGCAGGGCCCTGGGAGAGCTGGGGGAGTGTGCAGATAAAAACCAGAATGGAATAGCCAGCTTCAAAATATGCCACTGGAAACAGACGAGGGAATGACCACAGCTCTCCTTCCCCAGCAGTCTGGCAGACGCTGGAATCGGTGCAATTCCCAGACTCCCATGCTGGTATCTGGACGGGCACAGCCCTCCCTTGGAGCAGCACGGGATCCGCTCCCCGGGACAGCGGGAGAGCCGGGAATGTGCTCAGGGGCTCACCTCGGGCAGGGACTGTCCCTCCTGCGCTGGGACCGCCCCAGCTGCGCAGGGGCAGGGCCAGCCCGAGGGACAGGGGAGCCGCTGCAGGTCCGCAGGAAGCACGGAGAGCCGAGAGGAGCTGCTCTCCTGGGAAGCACACACAGCCTGGATGGCAGACAGACCACCCACGCAGACGGGTTCCGAGCTCAGAGCGGGTCCTGGGGAATTAATTTACAAAGTGCCACTGGTCCTTGGAACCAAATCTAATGTACAGGATATATTACAGCAAACAGCAGCCCTGCAGCTCCTGCTGGCCCCTCTCTGCACTACCTGCAGAAGGACTCAATATCCAGACTCTTTACAACAGACTCCTTCCCTTTTTGTATGGAAGAAAACAAAAACGTAAGTTAAAACAGCAATAAATAAAAGTAGGGAATGTGTGCGTCCTGGTCAGCCCCCTTTATGCATCCCAATCAGACTGGAGAGCTTCTCACAGTGCTCAAGTTTCAGGGACTCTGCTTTCTGTTTTAACCGCTCATCTCTGTAGAGCTTGGCCAAATTTGACAAATCAGACTCTGAAAAATGAAAAAAAAAAGATGTATTAGGATGAAGCCATGAGGCTCCTTTAAAGAACTGTTTCTCAGTGCTTTGTTATCCTTGTGGCACTTTTAAATTTTAATTTTGGTGGGTATTGAAGCCAGGGAGGTGAACAGCTACCCAAGGGACTTGTCCAAAGGGCCTCCCTGCCCTTTCATTAACAGTCTCAAATGTACTTTGCATTTTGCTCCCCTTCTTCTCAAAAGCCACATAAAACTGAAATAATCCCATTGTTTAAATTATTTCCTCCCAGTAATTCAGAGAAGTTTCTTTTGCTGATTAGCTGAGGAAGTCTTAATATAGGTTTCTCCCTACAGAATAATTTGGCTGTAGGATTAGATGCACCGAGGAGAACAGCAGTAATTTACTTCTGAAAAGGTCAACATCTCTGTAAGCACAGGCTACCTGATGACACTCAATTTTTCAAAGAGCTTTTATACACCTTGCAAGCCCCTCATTTTACAAAATTATTCAGAGTGGAAAGAACTTCAATAGAGCCTTTCATGCCTTACATCCTCTGTCTCTGTCCCACTGAAATTTAAAGCCATTTAACCCTCCTCCCACTCACTGAAAAGCTTCACAAACTGACAGGCAGGAACAGTTCATGTTAGAGCAGGAATCCATTTACAGGTTTATAACCAAAATGCCACTCAAGCAGTGCTGGGCACAGCCTTGTCAAGCCTGCAGCAAAACACAGGCTCAGGTAATTGTCCCTGAGCCCAGAATCCCTGGAGTTGTGCAGTGGAGAATCTCAGTTTACACTTACTCAATTGGGGGAAATTATTCCCTGCACTTTTGACAGTGTTCATTCCATCACATTTGCTCCTTGTGGGTTTCAATCTTTTACAGTGTAGTTCCTTTAAAGCCCTTTCTTCAAGGAGGTTCTAAAATATTGAATTCCAGCTATATTTACATTGGATATACAGAAGAAATTCCTTCCTGTGAGGGTGGAGAGGCCCTGGCACAGGGTGCCCAGAGAAGCTGTGGCTGCCCCTGGATCCCTGGAAGTGTCCAAGGCCAGGCTGGATGGGATTTGGAGCACCCTGGGATAGTGGAAGGTGTCTCTGCCCATGGCAGGGGGTGGAACAGGATGAGCTTTAAGGCCCTTTGCACCCCAAACCATTCCATGATTCTGGGATACTTATCCTGATTTGGTTTTCAGTTGCCTCTTTGTGACCTCGAGCTCTCTGCAGCCTCACTTTACAACTCAGCCACCCCAACTGAACCATCTCCTGTAAAAACCTGGGATGTGCTTCTTGGAATTAAGTGTGCCCAAGATCTCAGAAGACCCAAACCCACAGCACACCCAGCTTTCACACACTGCTCTGCTGAGAGTCTGATGCAAATAAAACTGACTGGCTGAACAAGTACCAACCAATCCATTATTTTAAGGTTTTCCTTAAGGTTGTTGCACTCCAGGCAACACTTTTTGAGTCATAAAATCAATTAAAGCCCAAACTGTTCCTGAACAACTACTCATCTCTGTCCCTTTTGCTGGTGCTCAAGGGAAACGTGCCCTCAGTAAACACAACAAATGTACTATAAATAGGCATTTGACTGACAAAAAGCTCATCACACCAATTCCAACACTTCAACAAGGATTAAGGGACCAACACTGTGGAGCAACAGCTGACTAAGAACTGCCTCAGCATCTGCAGAACTTTCCCCCAGCACTCCAACCTGTATTCAGAGTTTATTTTTACAAAGGTGACTGTCCTAAGGTCAGCCCAGTCTCAGCTATGCCCTGGATGGGAAGCACTCTGGAAATGGTTGATTTTTAAGGACAGTGGTGTCCTCAGGCTCTGCTAACTGGAGCTGCTGTAAATGTATTTTGCAGCTGGTGACTAATTCAATCCCTAAGTGTCCAAAGCTCTGCAGGAGCACGGTTTGGCATTCCAGGCTGGATCATCTCCCCTCTCTGACTCCTGGGCTCTCCCAGACTCACAAATCTGTCCTCCTCTTTGGGGCTGGGCTCTCCTCAGCTCCAGCTCTCTGTGGAATAGACAATGTGGTGACTTTCAGTTGTACAAGGTCAGTTAGAGGGGCTTTTCTGTAAGAAATGAACTTTCCCTGTAGCAAGCCTACCTTTATGAGTATGAACATCCACTTTATCCCTGGAGGCTGCTCCTGCCAGCCACAGATACTCAAACTTCACAAATCAAACACACCAAAAACGTCAGGACTTTTATGATCTTATACTACATGTTCTTTTCCTTTTTAACTTCAGAGCCTACACATTTTTATTTCTCTTTAAAGGCAGGCTTGGTAACTTTTATGTAAAATAAGCCAAAACAAGCCTTCCCATCAAAAACCTGTAAAGAGTCTGGAGTCAGCAACACTACTGTTACCTCTTCTTTAGGATTAAATGAGTGTTCTTTAGATAAACTGTTTGCAATTGGTCAAGAAACTGAAAAAAAGTGCAAAGGCACTTTTTAGCAGTGTGCTGAGGACTATTCTACACAGAGCAATTTAAAAACCCTACCAGTATGTGAAAGCAGCTTGTCTGCTGCTACTGAACATCCACACAGACTCTTCCAGCCTCCTTTATACACAGCACTACTTGGTGTTGACTCATTTGAAGGAGGTGAGTTCTTTGGGTGAATAAAATCAGTCACAACATCCCTAAGGTAGCCTAAGGTACCCCTTGTGGTCTGATTTCTGTTATTCTTTACCATTCTGCAAGCAGAAGGAATTTGCTGTCTCTTCAATGAACCAGATAAGCAGCAATTAACATATAATAAAATATGGGGTTAACATGCCTTTATTTGTGCCACTGCTCCACTCAGGGCTGAGTGAGAGTAACGATTCTGAATGCTCAGATCTGTGTTCTCCCTTTCTTCACTCAATTCTTGTTTTCGAAAGACTCGAAAATGGTGAAAAACATGATCTCCAACTCAGCTAAAGATAGAAAATGCAAATAACACCCAAACCACGGAAGCATGCTCTGAAAACTGATACCAGGAACACAGAGCACTGCAAGAGAGCCAAGAGCACCTGGACACGCTTTGGAGTCTCCCAGAGAAATTTTAAGGAAAAAGTTACAGAAACTTCTTGTGCAGCCAGTCAAAGCAAAACTGATTCTGCTCCAGCAAAGGAAACACGGAATAGGTGATGTCTCAAGATATTTTCCAGCCTAGCAACCTGGCAGGGCTAGATAAATGTGGTGGGTTGGATGTTTAAAACATCACTAAGGGTTAGTCAAGCATAAAACCTGAGCGGAAAAAAGTGTCTCAAACGGTGAAGTCTACTTTCCACTCATCTCTCAGAATCACCTAAACAGGATTTTGACAGATCTTGAGAATAGCAAATTCAGTGTTAAGAGCAGATGTGAGACACCTTAAACCAGTGCAAGGCTGAGACGTTACAAGGATTGGAAACTGAGGCTAAAAACAGCAGAGTTTTGTGAAGCACAGCTACCCCTCAGCCTCTGAAACACCCTTGGGACAGAAATAACTTACTTTGCTGTTTCTCCTTCCAGCAGCTGGTCTGAATATAGTCTATGTAATCTTTCTCAACTGTTTTCTCGAGCTCTTGAAGTTCTGCTCCTTGATAATTCTTCTCAAAGTTTTTATCAACATAGTAAGGCACCTGCAAGTTCTCTGTTTCTCTGCTGACAACGTGGCCTATGGACCTGTGGGAGCAGCAGGGAGAAATCAGGTGTTTCAGCAGCTCAGACCTCAAGAAATCAAGAGCTGTTTCTCCATATTAGCATTTCCAGAGGCCAGTATTTACAGTCATGTTTGTACAGTTCATTTCTGCAGGATTATGGCTCCCTCAACCATTCAGTCAGGAAATTACAAGTCTCAGGGACAGCAAGCTGTGCAGTACTAACAGAATCCACCCTCCTGCTGAAAACACAGGAAAATATCCCAGATGGAGAGAGATCAACACAGTTCCTTCCAAACACTGTGTTTGCTCCCAACAGTTCAGTCAAGACACTTCTAAAACATAAGAGCAAATTTTATCTATGAACTCTGCAGACACTTTATTCTGGTTGCTGGTGGTTTCTGGCAAGCTTGCTCCAGAAACCCATGGGGATTGATAATAGAGGCAGAGATTATAAAAACTGAGGGCTCAATGCAGTTGGATCTGGATTTTCCCTTTTTTTGGATCCTTTAGTAGAAATAAAACTTAGCAGGGCAGATTCTATTTATTCTTTTTACAGGGTTTTATAATCAATGGTAAGCAAAGTGAGGCATGGAACAGCCTGGAAAATACCCCACAGGAAGAATCAACCCCTCTGACACAGTCACTGGGTTAAACCACACTCCTGGAGTGAATTTCCTTATTTGAGCAAAGATACCCAGGCCTTTGCTCAAATCACTGCCCACAGAGAGAGGCAGGCAGCCAAAACACAAAGGTTACACTCTACTCAAAGGAATCCTGCTTGCCCCTTTTCCCTAGACTCCTCTTTTCCTTCTCTTTCCCAGCGTCTCAGAAGTATCCCCAATTTCTTTTAGTTTTTAGGCTGTTGGGTTGTTTTAAGGCTATGATTTAGAGAAACAGCCTAACTCTGAACCAGGCTCAGGCCTGACTATCTCACAGCACCAGGAGAAGGGGAGGTAGTGAAGAAAAGCAGATCAGCTGCTGTGGGGGCAGCGTGGGAGGTTTCACATGGGACTGGCAGATAGCAAAAACACTCTCTGGAAAAAAACCCCACCACCCTAAAAACAACCACCCTCCTGTTCTTTTCTGAGAGCCTCACGCTGACATCGTGTGGCAAAATGATGAGGGGTGTTGGGCTGCTCTGACAGGGGAAGAGGAGGGAAAGGCTGCACCTGAGCAGTTTTACCCCTAGAAGGAAGCAAGGGGAGTGTATGGAGCACTCTGCTGGCTGTCCCAAACCTGCCAATCCCACTCCTCTCTCAGTAAGGGCCAGCCCGGATCAGCTCTTTCCCTCCTCCAGCCCTGGAAGCTGAGAGAAGCACGTGGGATTTCCTCTGCCTCACAAGCACCCAGCACAGCAGCTCTGGTGGGGTCCTTCTGCTCCCAGAGCCCACTAGCCCCCAGGGCCCTGCTTCTCTGGAGAGGTTAAACCAGGGCATTTCAAGGCTTTAATGATTTGTGGAGCTTCCAGTGGAATTCTGTGCTCCAGAAAAGATCCAGATTTATACCACAAACCACGGGTTTCATTTTTTAGTTGCTTTCCAGAGGAGCCTCAAGGGTGGTCCACAGATTCTGGGGGCTGGGCAGATCAGAGGCTGATCTACACCCACACTCCCTATCCTGTATGACTGTGCAAAACCACTTCACACCAGTGAGGAAGGTTTCTGACCCTTTCTGACCCTTTCAGTTCACTAAAGCTCACAGTGCCCAGAACTCACCAGTGAAGGCTGCTGGTATTTCCTTATTTACAAACTGAAAATATTTTCTATAAAGAGCAGAACATTAACATGCATTTTGCTATCAAACCCACCTTCCATTTGCTTCCATACTGCAAACAGCAACAGCAGAAAAATGTAGTTTTAAAGGACTTACGATTTGTAGAATAAGCTGTAGGGTGGGTTGGTGGCCATCAGCTGGGTTATAACTGACACTATTATGATGATGAAAACTGGCATCAACTGGATAAATGCAGAGTATGAATTCTGAAAAGTACAAGGATTAGCAGTCAAGAAAATATAGAGATGGAAAAAGGCATCTGTTCACAGAAGCCATGCTATCAATCACAGATCAATGACGTGTTACATGTTAACTTAGAAGAAAAAGGAGGAAGTACTTTGGGATTTTCAGAGGGCTGACACTGTAATTTCTAAATAACCTTTACTAATAATATCAGAACACTCTTGAACAGCATTTTCTTTCCATTATCTTTTCCTCTGCCCCATCCTTCACAGTGCCCACAGCACTGCTGCACCTGTCAGTGTCCAATCCAACCTGCAAGTCCTGTGTGCCTACAGCTTTCCTGCACCCTCTGAATTTGATCTCCATTGTAAAGATCTCAGCCTCTGCTCAAGGCCTGCATTTACTGGCTGAGCAGTAAAGGGTTAAGAGCTCACATGCAGTGTAACTTCAGACAGGATGCAAGCACTGGGGCTTTTGTTTGGATTCATTTAGCAGAACAAAAGAGTGGAAACATTATCAAAGAGAAAACAAAGATCTTTCCTTTTGCTCTTCCATTTCTTTCTAAATTGGCTTCTCGAATGCCTTTTCTCATCCAGAGGAAAATATCATATGCAGCTATTTAGGCTTTGCCCTCTGCCCTGGGATAGCAACAAGGATTCCTGATGCAGTAGTAGGTGGGATTCACAGGATCCCAGAACNCAGCCCCCTCAGCCTCTCCTGGGGCTCCAGCCCCTTCCCAGCTCCGTTCCCTTCCCTGGACACACTCCAGCCTCTCAGTGTCTTTCCCGAAGTGAAGGGCAGGATTCACTTCCCCCAACTTAGCTGTCTGTCAGCTGTACCAGGGTTTTTTTCTGAGCCCAAGACTCACAAGAAAAATCTCATCTTCCTTGGAGAACGATCCCTGGAGACTGACAAGACTGTCTCTAGAGGAAGATTTTGCCAATGCAGGTGGCAGGTGTGTATGTGCCACTGACAACAAAATGACACCTTGTGTCTCATCTGGAGGTCTCATTTGGCACAAATGTATCCCAGACCCATCCTGTTCCCAGCTGGAAGAGGCCTGTGCAGCCCCTGGGTGCTAATTTACTGAAGGATTAAACACACCTTGAGGCCGAGCCACTACTTCCACATCCATCACCAGTCCTCATTTGGACTAATTGTTGCTGGATTACGAAGTATTGGAGCTTGCAAAAAGCAAGCAGCAGCAAAACCCTCAGTGACAGGAACTGGAGGGCCTGTAATGCTATAAATACAATGGATCTTCACAGCAGTGATTATAAAAGCCAAACCAGTGACAAAGAAAACCCCCACTGTGGCTGCAGCCCTTGAGGATAAACACTGAGCACTCACGCATGGGAGGGTTTGTCCTGGCTTAGGAAGAGGATCCCTCACCCTGCTGAGATATTTAAATATTTAAGCTGAAGAGATCTCTCCTCCTGGCTACCTGTGGCCTGTGTTCCTCCTCCTCTGGCTCCTGTGTCCACGCCCTCTCGGTCCGGTGCCTCCGTGGGTAGTAGTGAGCATCTCTGGCTACATTGGAGAACATGTGGATATTCCCTGGAAAAGAAACCAGGACAGACCCACGTTTCACCCAGCTGCTGGTACTCACCTGCATTCCTCAGTTTCTGTTTAATCATCCAGCTTTATACTCCACAGCCTGAATTACTGAGATCCCAGACTAAAAAGCACAAACCACCTCAGAATTAAACACCACCACAGTGCTATTCCAAAAAAGCCTACCAGAGAAATTGTAGTGTGCTCCAATCCATCTTAATTTAAATCAAGCTGCAGAAACATGTTCTGATTTTTGTGATTGTATCTCATATTTTAATGCTGTTCTTGTCACATTCACTTGCAAGGCTGTGGCAGGAAAATGAATCTGCTTTCACCAGGCTCAGGCCATGAATGATGGTCTTCCATAATTACTGAATGTGGTCTTCTACACTCATTTCTAATTCCTCTGCCTTCAAGCCATTAATAATTTCACTTAATTATTTTATAATAAGGAAAGAGATTTTAAAAAGAGTAAAAAAGGAGAACAATTCAGGATTTTCTTTCTTGCACATGCGATGTGGTTGATTTATTTTTAAAAAATCTAAAATGAGGGAAGAATTGCATTTGCTGCTTCAATTTGAAGCTCAGGACCTGATTTTATCACCATATGAATATCTTAATAATAGCTGTGCTCTCCTCTTTTGAAATCCAGAATGTCTTTGTGTTAGAGAATTGAAATCTGTGGCTTATCATCACAACAGAAATGCAAAACTATTTTTAAGCCCTGGGGAAGATGTCACATTATTATATACTCTTATCCTGTCCTTTTTTTGAGTTTCCCAAAGAATTCTGCAAGAAACCTGGGCAAAGGTGACCTCTGCTGCTGTGTCAAAACCTCTGTTCCACTGCTTGTTCAAAGAATTTCCAAGCTCTGGGCATGTGTGCATCAGAGCTCCAACAGCGAGCCAAGCCAGGCTGGCTCCAAGGAGGGAAGTTTCTTTTGGGAAGAAAGAAAGTTCATTTCTACCCTTCAACACTGCTCAGACACGATTTTATCAAGCTGTGAGAAGAAGCAGCCAGTGTGGGAAAAGAAGAATGGATTTTATAGGGGTGCCAAGGAAAAAAGTTTTCCCAGATTTTATGTTTCTGCCAGCAGTTTCTTTTGCTCCATGTGCATTTATTTTTTATGAGAACTTCCTCAGTACAACTGCAATGCTCTGCCATGTGGAGTCTCTTTTGAATTTAATGACATTTAATATTTTAAATTTAACTATTTTTCCACTGAATATCCATAGAGGAAAACTGTTCAGTAAAAACAAAGCCATAAACCTGCCCTCAAAAGCCCAGTGAGGAAACCTTTGCTTACTACCAATACCCACTACTACAGAATGATATTTTTATTTTCTTATTCTTTGCTGCTTTGCTAAAAATTCCCATTTTCTCCTTCATGCCAGTCTCTGTGTTAAACCTGCCATGCCCAGTACCCAAACTCCTCCCTCAGCCCCTCAATTTCCTGTCCTCAACTCCAAGCAAACCTGTTCCCCATGGGCCCATTCCATGAGGGCAATGCCCCACAAAAGGCACATCCAGCTGCAATTCCTTGCACAGCCAGAGATGGAAAACTTGCAGACTCCAGCTGGAATGACACCATGCTGGGGGGCTGGCTCACTTTGCATATCCACTGATGCAAGTTTGGGATCTGAGGTCCCTTTAGCTGCAAAGATGCACCACTCACAGCAAAGTTTAGTAAGAAATTACTCATCTCTGTGTCTTCAGGCTGTAGGAACTGGTGTGTCCCTCACTTTTTGTGACACCTTGGAGCTGAAAAGTTCCCAGGAGTGCTAAACCAATTCCTTAAATGCTTGAAGCCCTCACACCTTTCAGATTTCCTTCTCATACACTGATTTTGCAGGATCTACTTTTCCTACAAATCCAAACACCAAGGCTGGACTGAGACATGCATGGAGCTACTCCAGGTAGAGCTCCATTGCTGTGTCACTGGATCCTGCACATCCACTGGATCCTGGATCCTCTCCTGGCAGGCAGCACTTGCTGAGCTCCCAGGCTGTAATTTCATTACAGCACAGGAGCTCCTGTTTCCCCTGAGACCACAACTCCAGGAGCTGGGCCATGCTGGCCTGGAATGCTGTCAGGTGCCTCAAGTACAACCCAATAATGGAATTGTTAATGTTGGAAAAAAACCTCTGAAGTCACTGAGTCCAACCAGCACCAAAGGCAGCTCTGATGCTTTCTCATTCACACCCTGTTTTATCTCCCCTACCACTGCTGGCTTCAGATGATGGAGGGAATAAAAGCAAGGCAGAAATCAAATGTGAAAAGGTTTCTGCTCTTCTCAGATGTATCATCAACTCCCTGAGGAGCCCAAAGGGAAACTGAACTTCCTCATGGTTTAGAGAATCACAGAATATGCTGAGCTGGAAGGGACTCCCAGGGATCATCCAACCCCTGGCCCTGCCCAGCCCCCCCAACAACCCCACCCTGTCCATCCCTGGCATCGCTGTCCAACCCCTCCTGGAGCTCTGGCAGCCTCGGGGCCGTGCCCAGCACCCTCTGGGGGAAGAAACTTCTCCCAAAATCCAGCCTGAGCCTGCCCTGGCACAGCTCCAGCTGCTCCCTCTGGGTTAGAGTCAGTCCACTGCCCTCCAAAACCACTGCAGACAGGTACTGACCTGTAGGGAAGTGCCCACCAAAAAACACATTGAATATTTCTTCTGGTGTGATGTCTGCTTCAAATTCTGTGTAGTAATTGTAGTGCCTGGCCTGGCCAGTGCTGACGTGCTCGTGGTCGCTCCCCAGTTCATCGTAGCGCAGTCGTTTCTCAGGGTTGCTCAGAACTGCAAAAGCATTGCCTATTGCTGGAGAGGGAATTAGAGCCACTGTTACATTTCCAGAGCTCACACTTTTACAAGGGGAGTAGCCAAAAAAAGCCCAAGCAAGCCTAGGAAATTTGTGCTTGACCAAAGACTGAGCTACTTTTGTAAACAAAGTGTAACAGCTCTGGCATTTCCTGTGATGGAAACCACTTCCTGCTGTCACTGATGCCAGGAAAAAGACAAAAGTGTCCCAGTAAATGGAGATACCTGAAATATTTGTAAAACTGAGCGAGAGCTCACTTCAGCCAAGCAACTGGGTGAGAATGGAGCATTTTATCAGCTCCATCAGCCAAATGCAAGTTGGGTGGGAGTGCATCTCCATATACCACACACAGCTGACACAAAGTTAATAACTGCAGAGACCAATTAAAATGCAGGCAGCTGTCCCAAGTTCTTCCTGCTGGCAGAGGTGCTCCTCAAGCTGTGTGGCACATCTCTTCCACACCTCACATCCAACCACTCAGAAGTGTTTGTTTGGCTCATCTTCTTTGATCTCTGACAGAACAAGTCCATAGAGAAATACAACCCAAACACAAACAAATAAAGAACAGCACTTCAGAAGCTCCTTGTTTTAACAGATTATGAATGAATCACTGGCTTTCCTTGTGCTGCATGGAAAGGGAAATTATGTATGAGTTTAGACAGTAACACTGCAGCACAACTGAGAACTCTAGACACAGCATATTGGATTTGATTTCATATTCCCATATATATAAAAAATAAAATTTTATTCATGACAATGAGCAGTTATTGATGACAAACATCCCATTCTCCTGATGGCCAGTGTCAGTTCCAAGTTCTGAACCTTCTGGAGTATCATGAAACCCCAGAATGGTTTGGGTTGGAAAGAACTACAAAAATAATCTCATTTCAATTCCCTGTCATGGGCAGGGAGAGCTCCCACTTGACCAGGTTGCTCCAAGACCCATCCAAGTTGGCCTTGGATACTTCCAGGGATGGGGGAGCCACAGCTTCTCTGGGCACCCTGTGCCAGGGCCTCAGCACCTTCACAGGGAAGAATTTCTTCCTAATATCCCATCCATCCCTGCCTTCTGTCCTTGCAGACGCCGTTCCCCCTTGGCCTGTCCCTCCAGGCCCTCGCAGAGTTCCTCGCAAGTATCTGGGAATGAGACCTGGGATGCATTTCCCACCGTTTCTAAGGGAGACGTGTACTGTGCGGACGGGAACGCAAACCCTGCCGAGCCGCAGCGGGGTTCTGTGAGGACGCTGCCGTGTCTGCAACCCCGCCCGGCTCC
>VZRX01018610.1:41238-60530 GCA_013398075.1 Notiomystis cincta | reverse complement strand
GGGAGCGGCAGGCGGGAGGTGATGGAGTCCAGGGCGGGCCTGGAGGGGCGGAGTGTCCCGGGCGGGAAGGGCTGCGCCAGGGCCGCCACATCCAGCTCTGCACAGACCCCCCAGCAACCCCAGCCTGTCCATCCCTGGCAGCGCTGCCCCAACGCTCCTGCAGCTCTGGCAGCCTCGGGGCCGTGCCCATTCCCTGGGCAGCCTGGGCAGTGCCAGCACCCTCGGGGGGAAGAACCTTTCCCTGAGCTCCATCCCACAGCTCCCCTCCAGCCNTCCCCTCCAGCCATTCCCTCCTTCCCTGAGCTCTGCCCTCGGGCTCCTGGGCTGCAGCTGAACCAGCCCAGTGCCCTCAGCTGCTCCTCGGGTGGCCCCTCCAGACCCTTCCCGTTCCCGGCTCCCTCCTTTGGACACTCTGGAGCAGCTTTAGATCCCATCGGGAAAGGCCCTGGGGGCGCTGGTGACGGCAGCTGAACCTGAGCCCGGGTGGGCAGGAGGCCGATGGGCCCTGGGCTGTGCCAGCCCTGTGGCGGCAGCAGCAGCGGGGCAGAGCCCGTTCCCTGAGCTGGCCCTGCTGTGTCGGTTCTGGCCCCACACTCCAAAACATTTCCCAGTCGCCTTCATCATTGCTGATGCTGTTGCTGTTTTCCCCTCATCCCACCATCCCAGGCTGCTCCAAGCCCCAATGTCCAGCCTGGCCTTGGGCACTGCCAGGGATCCAGGGGCAGCCACAGCTCCTCTGGGCACCCTGTGCCAGGGCCTGAACACCCTCATTTTAAGACCCTCAAGAGTCTGTGGGAAGAAGGAGGTGAAAGGAAGGAAAACTAAAGCAGTGGTGAAATCCTATGGGATCTCAGTGGACTTGGCAGATTTGTTAAAACTTTACATTCCCTGAAAATCCCCTTGTAGTGCTCCATGTGTGCAGTCACAGGTCGCTGGGAACTGGAGCTGTTTGGGTTCATCTAATTGGGAATTACCTGGGATTTCATGTTAAGCAAATTCCCCAGTCTGGTGAAGGCTGGGTGAGAGACAACATTTTACTTTTCATGAATGTTACCGGAAAAGCTTCATTTATTAAAAAACAATGTATCGAACTACCCAGTGCTGCTGTTAAAGGGGGAAAGTGCATTGGCTCATACCAGGAGCTTTGAAAACATTGCATTTATTTTGCTGAACATTTTCTTGCCAGCTGCAAAGCACAGCTGCCTCTTGCACTGCACAAGGGGCTGCTGCTCTTCTGGCCTACGAGGGAGCTTTGGGAAAGCAGTGATGGAGATGATGGAAGCTTTCCTGGCCAACTTGGGCTGCCACACTCCAGGAGCTGAAGGAGCTCAGCATTTTGCTTGTGACCGCTCCTTTTACACCGATAAACCCTGGTCTGTGCAGGGACTTTGTTCCTCACACTTCAGCTGCGTCTTTGAGCGTGTGGGGAGATAACGATCTGCCTTCCTGAAGCTCCGTTATTATTAACAATAATAAAGTGTTTAAGATGGCAATTTGCATTTCAGCAGCACCTTTAATAAGGCTCTCCAAACGCTTTGCAGGCAGGGATTAACAATGCCTCACAACAACCCTGTGGTAGGTGGATGTGACCATCCCTCTGCTGTGGGGACAATGAGGGCACTGGGGATAAGGGGCTTGGAGCAGTCCTGCTGGGATTTGACCTAGAACTTGGGCATTTAAGTCCCATCAGGACCTCAGCTTCAGATCAGGCTTTCCCAAAGGCAGGGTCTGGCTCCACGTGGAGCTATGCTGATTAACGAGCCTGGCACAGACTATAAAGGCCATTAATCTAAGGCAGAGGTTTATTAGCAGAGTGGATGGTGCCTTGGTGCTTCTTGCTGCTGGAATTATCAGAGTGTTTGAAGGCATATCAAAAATAGAGTTAAGGTATCAACCACGGAGCGTGGCAGGCTGTAACTGGAGAAAGCCCTTAGGCCCCAGGTGGGGAAGCTATGTAGGACACTACTGTAAATGTACTGATCAGAAAGGACATAATAATTTATATATAAAGTCCACCCTTGCTCTTTCCCTGAAGGAAAAGAAAAGAACCTAGAAAGCCACTGCTTGTTGTCACGTGTCAGCTTCAAGCTCTGGGCTCTTGGCTTCATAGCACCTGCCAAAAGAACAAAATGTGGTGCATCAGTGGCCAAGTTGGGCTGGTAAAGGCAGTAGAGCAATGTGTTCTGCCAAACTCGGTCCCAGCTTTAACATGACCGAAAATGATGTGAATTCCTCGTGTGGGATGGACCTGAGAGCACTGATGGGGATGTGCTTCAGGCACCTGTGGGGCAGGAGTGGGTGAGCTGGGCTGGAGGGTGAGACCTCGATTTCTCACAGACATCTTCATTTAATGGCAAACCCCTTCAGCTTTGCAGCTGGCCACAGGTGATGCCACCTGTGCACTTGAGGTAAACTTGGCACCTCGAGTTCAGCCACCTCAGGTAAACCTGAGATAGGCACCCAAAGTTTTCACCAGAACCACTTGGATCTTTAGAAGTTTGGTGGCAGCTGGTTTTTGTTATATTTCTGAGTGAATAAAAGAGCAAAGAAATACCTCAGGGCATGCTCTTATCCAGCCAGAGAAATGATCCCCAGCTGACTCCCTAAAAAGCAAGGCTGAAAAGGGAAACCTTTTCTGATGGGGGGTAGCTCATGCTGTTGTTGGTGTTGATGTTCTTCATGGAGATCAGGGTGATGCTGTTCCCCTTCTGGCTCGTGTCTGCCGAGCAGCTGCCAAGGAGAGAAGGAGATATTAATTACTCTGAGAAATGAGAGAATCACAGAATCACAGAGTCACTGAGGTTGGAAAAGACCTCTAGAATCATTGAGTCCAACCTTTGAGCAATCCCCACCTCGTCAAGCAGACCAGAGCACTGAGTGCCACATCCAGGTTTTGCTTGGACACCTCCAGGGACAAAATTTCTTTGCACACAGCTGGAGGCAAACAGGCAAGGCCGAGGCTGGCACAGGGGACCAGGTTTGGTTTCACTGCCCACTGAGCTGCTGTCTTGATTCAGGCCCATCCATAGTGAATTACAAGGCCTAGGAAGGTGGAATTCCCCTTTTTTTTCCTACCCTGAGGGCTGGGATCTGCATTCCTTGCCAGTGGGGGCTGGATGGCTTTGAGGCTCAGGGAACCTTTGGCACTGTCCTACTTTCTGGCACGTTTTGCCTCAGTGGATTCAGATCCCTTGGATTGTGATCATGAAGGCTGTTTGGAAACCAGGGATGCAAATTTGGCACCTAAATGCTTACAGACTTTGCTCTCTGTGTCCCTTGTCCTTTTCAAAGCAGGGTTTATTTCTTTGGTAGGAAACTAGCAGATTGAGAAATAGGAGCAATGTGTTTTGGTCCCTTCCAGCTCTTGTTTCCTGCTGTTTTCCTATGTTCAGCCTCTCCTCTGGAGTGGCAGTGATGGACCACGGGGTTCTGATGGACCATTCTCTGCCTGATGCTTCTCTTCCAAAGGTCTCTGGACTGGGGCTCCCTTGTCATGCTCTTGCTGGGAAACAGTAATGGGCATATTGGCAGAAATCGAAGACTGCTCTGAGATCCAGAAACTTGAATTTAGACCTCAAGGCTCTGTCTAGGCAAAGAAGACAAGCAGTCTGCTTTGGGAAGGTGGTGAGTCTTCTCTCAGTGCAGCTTTGAAATGAGGCCTCTAAATACTGATCTATCTATGTTTCTATCAGAGGATGAGGTGTTATCAAAGCTGGTTTTGCTTTTCTAACTCTCTCAGAGATGTCTCGACATGCTTCCTTCCACCTAAAATAACCAAAGCAGACTATTTTCCGTGCTAAAATTAGCTCTGGGATAAAACAGGCACTCTCAATCAGATGTGGGTGGCGTGAGCAGCCTTACCTCTCTGATACCATGGAGGCTCCTGGTTTCTGTTTGTCTGGGGGGAGAAAAGCAGTTGGTGATGTAGAGGTGAGAAGTCATAAAATAAGTCAGCTCTATTCTGAATTACTTCATGCAGGGATATAAATGAAAGCTGAATGAGATTGGAGACACTGTGGGGGAAACTTGGGGGTTGATTAGAGAAAACCCCTCAGCTCAGAGGAGGTACAGGCAGGACCTGCTGGTTCAGTCAGCAGCATCCTCTGGCCTTTGGGAAGGATTCTGCCTTGCTGCAGAGCAGCCTTGCCCTCTGCTGGGCACTGCTTCGTGGGAAGTGGGATTCCTAGGGAAAAGGAATCATGATTCCTTTTTGATCATGTTTTTTTTGATCCACGTTTTTTTGCTGGAAGAGATGCCGCCCACCTCTTGGAATTTGAGCTGCAGAAAACTTGAGACCACATGCAGATGAGGCTGGGGCTCCAGCCAGGAGGTCCCACTGCATTCCTGACTGCTCAATCCATGTCCCAATCTGGCTTCCAAACCTCCCCACCACCGTGTAAGCTTTCCAAATGCCTCTTTTAGGAATTGCCAGGTCCACATGGAAACTGGTGACTTGTTGATTAGGGAAGTACAGATTCCCCCAGACAATACCTTCCGAGTCCTTGGAGTGGTTGCACTTGAACCTCAGGCTGACCACGCTGACCAGGATGATGACCACCACTATCAGGATAACAACGAAGCTGATGACACCTGGGGGTGGAGGGAAGAACTGCCTGAACAGCTGAGAGACTTCGACATCACAACTTGGAAATCAATATTTTCATTAGTGAGAGCATGGTATGTAATAGGCAGAGAAACAAATAGTTGTTAGAACAAATAGCTTTATCCTCCTGTGTTTTAACCTCAAAGGGCTTCTATGAATACTCAATCAATAAATACTTAATTGATAAGGCAGTGCCAGGAAGGCAGGAGTCAGCTGATTATACTGGGGATTGATAGGAGTCCGGATGTTCCTGCTACAGTTGGTAAATCTTATCCCAAGTGTAAAGCCAGATAAGTAAGTAATGTAACAGGGAGAGACAAGCTAGAGCTGTGGGTGATGTTATCTGTCCCATAAACCACCTTTAGACACTTTAAATCAAGTGTAAATTTGATACTGACAACAGGCCTCAATAAATCAAACAATTCTTTGCACAGGAAATTTGTCCTGCTGAGAATCCCTCGGACTTGGAATCATGGAATCAGGGAATCATGGAATCATGGAATGGTTTGGGGTGGGAGGGACCTTAAAGCTCATCTCCTTCCAGCCCCTGCCATTGGCAGGGACACTTTCCACTATCCCTGGGTGCTCCAAGCCCTGTCCAGCCTGGCCGTGGATGCTTCCAGGGATCCAGGGACAGCCACAGCTTCTCTGGGCACCCTGTGCCAGGGCCTCATGAAGCTGGGTGTCCAAACCAGCGTGGCCTGGTGAAAGAGCCCCCTCCTCTCCCCAGGCAGCACGAGACCTTACCAAAAGCTGCCACCGTCAGCGGCGATTTCTCGTCTGTTGGGCTGGGCTCGGGCAGGTGGCTGGAGGAGTTCGGCGTTGGGGTGATGGGTTCTGAGGTGCCTACAGAGGAGAGAAAGGTAGAGTTACATAAAAGTCATTCTTCCACAGCTGGGAAGAGGATTCCTAGCAATGCTAGAGGACCTAACTCGTGCTTGCACTTTGCTGAAGAGACCAAGTTTGGATCCTGGCCAGGCCATGAGTCTTAACAGCAAAGTGAGCAAGACCTGTGTGGAATCATTGCCTTGGTGGAGCCCCTTCTGTGGACAAGCTGAGAACACCACGGGGTTTTCTTCTGTGAGCCTGGTGAGGAAAGGCCAAGGTCAGCCCTGGCAGTGTATTTGAGGGGGGAGTTTGTCCAGTCCCCCTCCTTTTCCAACCTTTTGCCATAATGGCACCTTTCCTGCTGTTCCCGGGTTCAAGAGGTTGCCCTGAAGTGCTGCTTCTGCAGAGTTTCACATCCTTTTCAAGGGCTGGATGGGATGTTCATCACCCCTCAGGAACTCACTGGCCTTTCTCCACACTGCCTTGAAGACAGCAGTGCGATGCCCTTGCTGCTGGCCATGCAGAAGAATATAAAATATGGAGCAGGAATCACCTTTCTGTGAGGAGGAAGCACCTCGAGCCGCTGATATCGTGGTACTCTCATTCCTCACGGGATCCTGACCTGCACAGAGAGAAACAGGATGTGAGTCTTGACCTCCAGCAGCATCTAAGAGGCAAAGGAATTAATGGAGAGGAGGATGGATTCACTGTAGTGCTGGTGATACCTGGGGAAACATGGAATTAATACTCCCACCTCCACCCTAAAAGCCCCCCACCAAAAGTACTTTGGACTATTTTCCATGTCCAAATGGAAACCTAGGGAACCAAAATTCAAACACCCTTTTGTAAGCTCTTTAGGGTCTGCAGTCCCAGGTGCAGGTTAGGGGCAGGCTGTAAGACTGAGCTGGGAAGGTTACAGATGTGCTATAGCTCATGAACACTGAGACTTTAAAATAGTCTGATTAGGGGAAGAAGTGTTGCAGAATGTGGGTGTGGATGACTATTTGGTTTGTCCCTGGACTTGAAATGAGTGGATTTGCTGTCCTGGGTTATCTAGAGGTAATGAAATCCATTTGAGCTGGGCTAACCTGTACACCATATGTAGTCTAGCTGTGGCAGAGCAGAGGTTTGTCCAAGCAAGGACTTCAGCTCTCAGTGGGATAAACTGGCTTGTGTGAAGCTGCTTGGTTTGTGACAGCTGCTTCCAGTGCCTGTGCAAGGAAATTTACAGCCAGCCTGTGTGTTTCACTTGTACAGAGAGAAAAAACGTCCTTTGCTGCCTCCAGGCTGTTGTTGAACAGCCAGAGTGTCTGCATCGACCTTAATGAGCAGCTACAGGGCCTGTCAGGAGACCCAAAGTGATACTTCAGAGCTTCAGAAGATGATCTGTAGGTCAAGTAGGATCTTCTTCCCTGCTCTCCCATCCCCACACTTCCAGCAGCAGCGCTGGCCAAGGGGATGTGGTGCCTGGAGAGCTGTGCACAGCTCCTGGCACTGCCCGGGGAGCAGCTGAACCCAGCTCCTGTCCCACAGCAAATGTCCCTGGTTTGGAATGGGATTTTGCCAAAAGCCAGGAGAAAAAGGGGAAAAGGCAGGAAATAACCAATCTGTTTCAGAAGCCACACAGAGCAAAACAGTCTGGAGAAGCAGGCTCTGCTGCTGTACAATTTTTTCCTCAGTCATCAAATTCTTTGTTTCATTCTGAAATTGTTCTTCTAGGGGCAGAAGCTGTGGTTTGCTGAGCCTAGCACAGATACCCCATCTCTGGGAAATGTTGGGTCTCACACAATGGGAGACTTGGCTTTTGGAAGCATCAGCATCTTTAGTCAAAGATATGTGGAGCTTCTCAGTGGTAAATCAGGGTAGGAATGATCAGCAATCTGCTCTGAGCAAAGGGCTCCTGGCTTGGCTGGGCACAGCTGTGCTGGGTGGGCATCTGTGTGGGCACAGCTGACCATGGGCTCCTCACCTTGCTTGTGTTAGAGATCTGAGAGGTACCTGGACAGGCAGAGCAGTTTCTTGACCACTGCAGATTTTCAAGGCTGAATTTTTAATGGAGAATCAGCTCAGATGTCAGATTTCAGTCTTCCAGTCACTTGGATTCTGCCCTTATTCTGAGGAAACTCTTACTGAATTCTCTAATTTGTGCTTATGGGTTGGGTTAAGCAAACTGTCAAAAGCAAAAGTATATTTATTTAAAAGGATTTTAAAAGGGCTCCCTTCTCTTAAACATAGATCCATTGTTCAGCTGCTCAAGTTCATCCCAGAAGAGGATGTTAAGAGCATTTATCTTGTGTTTTATCACTGCTTATAAGGACACCAGGCGTGATTTTGGGTGTTAATGGTGGCTCAACCCCCAAAAAAGGCTTGTGCTTAGAGAATCTGAGAACCAAACCAGCTGATTGCCATGAGATTGTCTGATCTTATTGTTACTCTCTAAAAGGACAAAGTACCTTGAGGTGTTGGAGAAGGAGCTGCTGTGCTTCTGTTTCCACTGGACTTATCATCTAGATAAAGAAAACATGGGAAAGGACAATTAACTTGGGAAGCCACTACAAATTCCACCGTGGAGAGCTGTTGGGTGTCCATGGAGTAAAACTTTTTATTTGCATGATACTCCTCCTCCAGGGGGATGTCAGAATTCCCAGTTAGCAAGCTGTGGAGTCAGCTCAGAATGTACCTGACAGGTGACCTTGGGAGAGGGAGGCTGGAGGTGCTCCAGTATTTGATAAGGCATGATCTGGATTTTCTGATGTGGGCTTGGCCTGGCTGTGTCCATCTGGGGAGCTGGAGCGAGCTGCTCTTTCAGCAGGGACTCAGAGAAATCCAATATTTGCAGAATTGCTGAATAACCACTGCTGTGTGGACTAGCCCAATATTCTGATGCCTGCAGCTTGGCTTGGAAAAGGACTGGGACACAAACAAGTCCTGCCTGGGCAAATATTTGAGTTTTCCATCCTTACCTCGCTCAGTGGTTGCTGTCAGTGTTGTAGTGGTGGAGGAGGGTTTGGCTGTAGTAGTTTGACCCACAGAGGTGAGGCTCAGGTTGGTTGCCGGTGTTGATTTTACCACTGGCTCTGTAGGGAAATTGTAGTGTTACTTCAAAAGGTTCAGCTCAGAAACAGCTTGGAGAGGGCACAGCTATTGCAGAGCCCTCAAATTCCTCAAGAGTTAGGAGTAATCTGCTAGGGAAAGCATGGGAATAGCCTTCATCCTGCTCAGAGTCAAGGAGCTCTTGTACTTTGGAATTCACTTTTGCTCTTTTCACCCTGAGGAGATGCTGAGCTGGCAGAGCTCAGCAAACACGTGGAGAGGGTCAGGGTTGTGCCACTGCTTCTTCCCCTGCTTTGAAAAGTGAAGGTGCTTTTGTCACCAGACACTTGAACTGCCTGGAGCTGCCTGGCACCAACATGATAATTTCCCTGTGCTCTGAAATGCCAGCTTTCACATTTCACTTCACTGAGAGTCTCCAAGCACAAATAATTCAGCTCTTGAAGTGGTCTGGAGGCTCCATCCTGTGCCTCGACCTGCTGCTCCAAACTGCACCTGATCCAGAGCAAGGTGTGAGGCAGAAAGCTTTCAACAATCCCTCTGCAAGGAGAGTGGATCACCAGCTGGGAATTTATAGGCAAGTTCCTGATCTAGACTGCTCCTGGCTCTCTAATAAATTGAGAAAATGGTTAAATGGTTTCAAGGTTAGTGTGGTGTTTGTTGGTTTTGTTTTTTTCTTTATCCAAATGCTTCACTGAAATATTAGAATTTAGGATTACGTTTTTTTAAGTTTTTTTTATCCTGCAAGGCTTGGAAGCAGAAGCAGAGATCTTTTGAGATCCTATTCCTTGATATTTTTGGGGTCCTTCTGGAAGGGCAGCTATGCTTAGATTTTTTTTTCCTGAAACATAGCAGGAAGAGATCTATCTCCAAAGATCTGAGTGGACACTAACAGACATGGATCTGGAGAGATCCCTTCTTGTGCAATTGGTTTTCTGTACATGTCACAAAACCATAGAAAGGCTTGGGTTGGAAGGGATCTTAAAGATCAGCCAGGTTGGATGGGGTTTGGAGCAACCTGGGATAGTGGAAGGTGTCCCTGCCATGGTAGGGGTGGAATGAGATGAGCTTTAAGGTCTCTTCCAACTCAAACCATTCTGGGACTCTCCTCTGTGATCATCTCACTCTCCCTATTCAATTTAGTGATTTTTTTCCCCCTCTGGTTTTGCTCACACCTGTGCCTTGATCCCTCTGGGGTGAGTTGGCTGGATCAGAAGCCCTGACACCACCAAATCTCCTTCCTCCTCACCACTGCCCTGTGCACAGCCCCAGTTACTGCTGGGTGGCCCAGCTGGACTGAGGTCAGACCAGTTACACACTGGGATGTCCCCGAGCCGCTCTCCTCGGTCTCCAGCCAAGCGTTACCTGAGCTGTGGTTCTGTGCTTCAGGGCTGCGAGATGTTGGTTGGGATTGACCTGGAACACAAGCAGAGGCACCGAGGTGACACTTCCAGGTGGGTGGGATCCCACAGGGAGAGTTGAAGGATGGGCCAGGAAGGGGCCATTGTGCCCAGCGGGGGCGGAGGGGGACAAGAGATGCTAAGGAGAGCGTTTGTCACTGGTGTGGCTGTAGGGACCAAAGGGAGCTTGGCAGCTCCATGGATCCAGGAAACAGCTGGGGGAAAACGGGGAGCAAAGACGAGGCAGGAGCCCTCTGCTTTCCCCAGGCTTCCTGGAACTCAGCCTCGTTCCCCTCCAGACAAAAACAAGCCCAGCCAGGTCACCCTCTGGAGCACAGTGCCCTCCACGTCCCCTGGAGATCTGGGGGTGAATGGTGATGGATGGGGCAGGATCCTGGGAGAAGATCCCTCAGCAGGTGGGACTTTTGAATCAGGATCTCATTTGGGGCCTCCTCATTTGTATCCCCCCATTCCCATGTGCATCCCCATCCAAACAGACACGTAAAGCCCATCACGAGGCCGAGGTACCTGTTCCAGCGGGGGTGGAGGAGTTTGTGGAAGCTGTAGAACCTGAAAGGAAAGAGCAGGAGTATGAGTGGTGCTGATCTGTGATGGTCACTAACACATTGCTGTTCTTGTCCCTTTTGTGGTTTGGGTTTTCCTCCTCTTCCTCCGAAGGACTTTGAAATGCAGGATTCCCCCAAAAGCATTAGCAGAGAAGTAGTAACCAAGTAGTTTTACTGAGTGTAAAACGATCAGACTCTGAGTAAATCAGTATATTAGTTTACCTAGCCAGGATAAATGTCCTCTTCCCCACTTGGAGCCGGACCTTTTGGGGGATCATAGAAATCCATGGGGTCATTCCCTCCCCGTGAGCTGTTTGCCTCAGCTCAGCCTCAGCAGAGAAGGGTGTGTGACCTGTATCCTGGAGCTGTTCAAAGAGTTAAGACACACGTTTGGACACTTTGTTCCCTTCAGACCTTAAGGAATGGATGAGGCTTGTAAAGGCTTTCAGGAGCTGATGGGGCTGTTCTCCTTCCTATCCCGTGTATCCTGGGAAACTGCCTGAATGTGTGGCCATGAATCTGGAGGGAGCTGCAGCCCTTCCCTGTAGGGCTAGGTAGTCCTGCAGGTCCATACAAGGTTGTAGGTCTTTTACTGAGTCCCCAGTTCCTCAGCTCAAAGGTGGCTTTCTTTACTTTTATTTATTTGTTTGCTTTTCTTTTGGATTCATGACTGAGCATCTGTGCCCCAGTCTCTCATTGTGCCTGTGGTGTTTTCCTTAAGTCCCAGCTCCCAGAGTCCTGTGCTCATGGAATCATAGAGCAGAATATTTTGGGTTGAAAGGGAGCTTTCAAGGTCATCTAGTCCAACCCCAAGGGTTAGATGAGATGCCAATTAAAAATGCTGCCCTTGAAAATGGGAGAAAGAAATGTCCCACACTTGAGGACAAGACCTGGAAAATGTAAATACACTTTAAATGCTCAAATCAAAGCCAGCTGGTTTAACTTTGGGAAGGTGACTTTGAGTCTGTCATTGCTGGAATGTACATCCTAATTGGGATTTTAAAATGGTTATTGCTGGTGACCCTGGTGCTCTCCGTGGTTAAGTTTAATGAATGAAGTGACACTACAGGTGCAGAAAGCAGCTGAATCTGACTCCACTGGTGATCCATCTCACCAGAGTCCCACGGGAGTGAAAGGATTTGGGCAGAAAGGGGCAGCAGGGAAGGTTGAATCCTTCCAGCACATTGTCCCTTCTTGATGCCACAGAGCTCTGTGGTGGGAGCAGTGTCTTTGCAGGGGGAACAGGGGAGGGTCCAGCCAGGCAGCACCAGGCAGGGCACAGCAGTGCCTCTTTTCTGCCAGATCCTGCCCTCCCTGGGGGCAGATGCAGCTCAGCTGCTGCTTCTCATCTCTCCTGAGCCAGCTGTGAGAGAGCTCTCCAGGCCCCCTTTCTCACCAAGGAGGGGACCTGACACTTGTAAAGCCCTGTAGCTCTGACCTGTCTCAGATCTCCAGCCTGCAACACCCTGTCATGGCTTCAAACCAAAAGAGAGCAGGGTTAGTTTGGATATTGGGAAGGAATCCTTCCCTGTGAGGCTGAGGAGGCCCTGGCACAGGGTGCCCAGAGAAGGGGCTGCCCCTGGATTCCTGGAAGTGTCCAAGGCCAGGCTGGACAGGGCTTGGAGAAGGCTGGGATGATGGAAGGGGTTCCTGCCATGGCATGAGCTTTAAGGTCCCTCCCATCCCAAAATAGTGTGGAATTCCATGGTTTGGTACCAGCAGCTGTAGGAGTGATGCAGATGAACTTTAGGGTAGGTTCATGAGCTGCTGGTGCCCAGGGGAGGCTGAGGGCCCTGGCAGGGAGGGGTGTCTGGAACGAGACCCTCAGCACTGAGTGTGGTTTCCAGGGCCTGGCTCAGAGCTCACCCTCGGCACCCTCTGGGTGTAGCGAGTTCCTGATTGATCTCATTTTCCTCATGGAATTCCTTTGGAGCTGTAATTGTTTTTGTGTCTGAGGCTTTATGACAATGATCCCAGCCAGACAGGAAGTGTGTAAACCATGGTGAATACATAAAAAAAAGTGGTTTAATCCCAGACACAGTTTGGCTGTGAAAATCAGACTGGACTTTTCAGGCCTTTTCCATGTTTTTCTCTTCCAGTTTACTGGGCAGCAGGCTGGGAAAACTGTCCTGTTCAGAGGCAGGATCAGATCTTTGATTACACACAGAGGAAGGGACTGGGTGGTTTTCTGACTCCATTTGGAGCAGGATCAGAAAACAAGGACCTTTATGTGCAGCAAGGAAAAGGGAAGCTGGGCAATAGGAACCTGCCCTAGCACGAGGATAGTGAGGTGCTAGAAGTGACTGTGTTGGAGAATTTGTGGGATATCCTTCCCTAGGGGGTTTGAAGAACAACTTAAAGGAGCATCAGGGCAGTAAGAGATGGGGTTATGGGCAGCTGTGCCACCACCTACTAAATCAATTAATATAATAGGAAAAAAAAGAATGTTTTAGGTTCATATTTGCTCTTCCTAAAGACGTAGAGATGCTTTTTTTGAGGAAGGGGGATGATTCTGGACACTGGTTTAAAAATGTCTTAAGATACTCTCTACATTCAGCACAAAAAATAATGTGCTGAGATCATCGTGGGGAGTCAATATCCTCCAGCAGCTGCCAGACTCAAACAGCTCCTCTTTCTCCAAAATTCCCTTGCAGGATCCATTGTCTTGTTTTCCTGTGGGGAGAAGTAGCTGTGACACATTTATGGAAATGCTCACAGGTATTTTTTCATGGACATGGCATGTGGAAGCACCCAGAATCACTGGAGAAAGAGCTGCTGTCTGCACTTAGCCTTTGCCAAAGGAAAAGGGGAATGAAGGTGCTGAGCTGGCCACTTATTCTATTTTTGGTGCAGATGAGGAGAAATCTGAGAGCTTGAACAGAACCTCTGGGGATGGGAGGAAGCTGAGGGCGAGGGAGGTGACATTGTCCTGTAGTGCCATCCCTGATGGGACCATCCATGGGCCACCTCCAGCATCCCTGGTGCTAGGGCAGGAGGAGAGGGTTGTACTCAACACTTCCTTCACTGCAGCTCGTCCTGTCCCTCAGGGTCGCACCGGGGAACTTCTGAAGTTCTCTGTTCGCAAACCTAAACCTTGTGGGGTTTGTAAACAAGATGAAAAAGCCATTTTCAGTTCCCGGGGTTCCTGTGGCTGGGCTGATGCTTGCCCTGCTCTGGAGCGTTGCTGTGGAGAGGTCAAGGGATGGAGATCCCCTTCTGGCATTGCGCTCCGGAATAAACGGCCCTGGCTTCTCTAAACACATCCACGCTTCATTCCCAAGTGGAGCAGGCCTGGCTCTGACTTCTGGCTGCTGCTGCTTGTTATGCCTTCCCTGCCAACCCAAATAAGCAAAAGTCCTGTTCTACTGGGTGTTTTCTTTTGGGGAGGGTGCTCAGCACCCCAGCCCCCGCGGGAGCGGGATGGATCTGTGCAAAGCAGGATGGGACCGAGCTCCCAGCAGCAGGACGGGGATGAACAAAAGGCGCCACGTGGCTCTGCTCCCTGCAGACATCCCGGGGGATTCTGGGCTGGAAACCATTCCCTCCCAGTGCTGCTGCCAGCGCAGAGAGCCCCGATGTACAAACAGCTCCCAGCGATAATCCGGACGCGGCCGGCGCAGCTGGAATCGCAATAAACATCACAGCCCTTCCACGAGGGCAAGCGCTGCCAAGGAGTTCGTTGTGTGTTTGGGTGCAAAGGATTTACAGCTGGATTGTGCAGTCCTGGGTGGAGACTTGGAGCTGGCTGTGGGATTTATGTTGGGAACTACAGCTCTCTGCTCGTGCTGTCATGGGAAAGTCCCAGCTCCCCACCGGAGCTGCAGGGCTGCAGAGGAGCACGTTGGAGCTGCAGCTGCTTTTGGATTTCTTTTTGGATTTCTGCTTTTGGCAGCTGTTTTTCTGTGGGCTTAGATGTGTCTAGACTGACCTGGAGCCTTCTCTCATGGCAGCTGAGATATCCCCAGAGCCAGCAGCTCACCCCACTCACTCCTCAGCACAAAAAGAGGATGATGTCAACCAAAAGACAGGTGAATTTTAGGTATTTGTGCTTTGGTATTATTTTTGGCAGTTGTGGACATTTAAAGCATGGTTTTTCCAGCTGCTCACCAAAGCGAGGAACTATTTTACATCCCCAGACTTTGCCAAGGCCTCCTATAGAGACCTGAGCCAGCTGTTGGAAAGGTTTCAGCAGGGTTTAGATCAGGCTCAAGACAGGCTCATGGTGTCCAGATGTGTTCACAGAGAGCTGGAGTCACTGCAGAGGACCTCTGGCACTGGTATGGAGTCACAGAGACTGGTCCTGCCCACCCAGAACTGCTGATGGGGAGGGATCATCTATTCCTTGGACCCTGGACCTGTCCCTTCCCTGGCAGTTTTGGGGGATGTCCCACCTGCAGAACCCACGGGGCAGGGCTGTACCTCAGTGTCACCCTGTGCTTGAAAACGCTTTCAGAAAAGAGATCCTAAAAATAGGCTTTTCAACTCAGATATTGGCACTTCTGTCAGATGACCCATGACAAAAAACCCCAAAAAAACCAACCACTTCACACAGGTGCAGCTGTTTCCTGGGTGAAACAGGGCAGCAGTGAGCAACACCCAATTCTTAGGACTTCCATGTGGAAATAAATCCACTATTAGGAACCCTGGAAAGCAAAGGGTTCTGCCAAAGCTCGGTTCTGTTTTATTAAGTGCCTAAATAAGGTGTCTCTGCCTTGAGGGTCTCACAGCAGAACAGGTGGGGTGGGAATTGTGGAGGAGAGAGAGGAAGAGTGTTGTTCTGCAGGCCGGATAACTGACAGCCTAAATCAGGGCCAGATCCACAGAAATATTCAAGTGTCTGATTCCCAAATGACATGAAGGGGGGTTGGCAACTCACTGCCAAGTGGTTCTGAATTGTAATGACTCAGTCAAAGTGTTATGGAAAGTTTAGAGAGCCAGGAATTAATCCCGGATCTCATCAGTAATTAAAATTAATCGTTGCCTTCCTCTGCCCGTCCTCAAGGGCTGGGCCTGGGCATCCTCTCCAAGCATCACATTCCATGCTCCTCTCTGGTGAGCCAGTCTGGAAGCAGATCTTAGTGGAAGGCAATTAAAACCCACTTGGATGTAGAAAACAACCTGGAGACAAACAGTGTGGGGAAGCTGCGAGCGTGGAGCGGCTCTGCTGCACCCCTGGGGTGCCCAGGCTGTAAAGGGGTCGTTCCTGGAAGGAGAAGCAGCATTTTCTCCTGGCTGCACCACCCCTGCTCTGGGGAGCAGACACCTGCTCCACCAGGCTGCTGCTCCATCACCCTCCCAGCTGCTCCATCACCCTCCCAGCTGCTCCTGGTTCCAGTTTCCTCCTGACCCGCTTCTTTTAGAGCTCTGGGTTTGCCCTGGTGTTTGCAGTGCTGCTGATGTGGGCCCTGCCCTTCTCCTGGCTGTGCTGCTCCTCAGGTTTGGAGCTGGGTCTGGGATTTCGGAGGGGAAATCACTCCATGTCCAGTGCAAATGAAAAATGGGGGCACCACCAATACAGGCTCAACAGGAGCCAAAGCCCAGCCTATGCTTTTTGCCTACCTACAGTTTTTTAATAATACTGTTTATTAGCAGAGCTCCACTTTACAGAGGAGACTTTCCAAGTTCCTTCTCAAACTGATTATTCTTTCCAGTAATTCTGAGACTCCCCAGGTTTGTTTGAGTGCTGGTGTGTGGTGTTTATGAACCACCCAGCAGGAATGTGATCTGCTGGGACTGGTTCAGGAGACCAGGTGTGAAAGGGGCTGGTGGCTAAGAGATTTCTCATAATTCCTGTTCTTTTCACCTGCTTTTCTTGAGTGTCCTGGCTTGAGTGCTGGAGGAGCAGTTGAAGGATGACCTTGCTTGGGAGAGGTTCCAGTCTCACAGAAGCAACAGCTACAGAGCAGGTAAAGCATCTTGGCCTGACAATTCATCTGAGTCCAGATTTTAGGTGAATGACCCAGGTTTTATTCCCACATTTCATAACTCTTTATGTATCCCCCCCATAGCTCATATCCTCCCAGCGTGGGAGGGGGGATTCTGCCCCTCTGCCCTGCTCAGGTGAGACCCCACCTGCAGAGCTGCCCTCCTTCAGCTCAAGGACAATCCCCCTTATCCTATCCCTCCATCCTTTGTTCCCAGTCCCTCTCCAGCTCTCCTGGAGCCCCTTTAGGTTCTGGAAGGGGCTCTGAGCTCTCCTTGGAGTCTTCTCTTGTCCAGGTGAGCACCCCCAGCTATCCCAGCCTGGCTCCATGGCAGAGCTGCTCCATCCCTCTGACCACCTGGGAGCTCACATGGGAGCTTCTCCCTTGTTGAGGTGGTTGGGTCATGCTGGGTGAGCTTCTCTGGGAAGTGGGGCCAGGAGAGCTCCCAGCTGGGGGTTTGCTGGTGCTGCAGAAGCCACAGGTCCCCTATCCAGCCTAGCTTCTCCTCAGGAGGGTTCCTGGCTTTGGGACACCAGCAGCACCTCCTCCACGGACACCTGTTGTTGACTCACCTATTGTAAATGGCACATAATTCCTGGAAGCTGCTGCACTCAGGTCTGCAGAGTCACTGGGGGGTTGTGTTACAGAAGGGAGCAGTTTGTTGTGTGAACAAACATTTCTCCAAACCACCTCCTGCTTTCTCTTCCTTGTTCACCACGTCAGGGCCAGGCTGGCCTCGCCCTTGGCTGAGGAATTTGCTTTAGGATGCCCTGGTTTGAGGATGCAAGTCTGGAATCCAGGTGCCTTCCCTTTAGCTGCACCTCATCTTTTTGATTATATCCAAAATACATCTCGAAATACATCTGCTTTTGAAACACCACATTTCTCCTGGCATTATCCATCCACAGGCTGGGGCACAGATAAGGAGAGCAGTGGATGGAACAACAAGAGTGGGAAATCCTGCTGGGTTTCTATCAGCTTTGAGGAGGAATTTTTCAGTGGAAATCTTTTGTCTGGAAAACGCCTGCCCATTGTAATGGAAAGGGTCCATAGGAAGGGGTTTGTTTGGACAGATTTTCTGCTAAGTGTTTCTGGGGGGGAGGAAAACCAAACTGGAAATGTGCCAGACCTTCTCACTTCAGCATTTTCAAAATAACAGTTCGAACCTCCCTTATCTGAACCTCCCTTCAGAATAACCATGAGAATGGAGAAGTTTAATTTAGGAAATACTAAATTAGTAAAAAACTGAATTTGCACCAGGAAGAAGGAAGAAAGGCCCGTGTGGAACAGGCAGGTGTTAGTATCCAACCAAAGCTAACTCTGTGTCTCCTCAAGGTTACCTCCATCTCCTCCAAGGCTGTGAGCCTTCTTCCAGAGCCCCTAATTCCCTTTTCCAGCTGCCTGTGTGCCGGGAAATCAGTGGCATCACGGACCCCCGCTGCCCCTCTCACCAAGCTGCTGCTTTGCCTTGTGCAGAAGCTTCCCCCAGGGGCTGCACCACCTTAGGGACTTGCTGTAAAATTAAAAATGAAATTAAAAAGCCATTTTGGAGCTGTTGGATCAGTGCAGAAGAGGGAGCCAGGACACATTCCAGGGAAGGCTGGTGGTTTGGTGGGAGAGGTGTGAGGGTGCCGTGACCATCGAGGGGGACGCTCCCTGCCCCTGATTTTAGACAGGTGGCTTTGAGGGGACAGAGTGATGCCCTCGGGACTGAAGGATGGAGGGTGGCATCCCATCCACCTGAGGCTGCAGCAGCCAGTGCTCCTGGAAGCTGGAATTCTGGGCGGTGCCTCTGGGAGTCCCTCTGGTGGATCTTGGGAAGGGGCCTGAGCCACTCTGGGGCGTTCCTGTGCCACAAAAAGCCCTTCCAAGCAGTTTGAAGAGGGAAAACAGCATTCTGGGGGGCATTAAGGGCTCAAAGCCCCTCAATGGGATCCTTGCTCTGATCCCAGGCACAAATCCCCCCTCTGCTGAAGGCAGCAGTGTTGCCCTCTAATGAAGAGAGAAAATTTCCAATCCACATGCTCTTATTTCTTGGAATTATACAGCTACAAACCGAATTGCTTTCTGTATTCTGTGGAATGAGGTGATCTTTCCTTTCCAACACAAACTCTTCTATGATTCTCTGCCTTTTAAAAATCCCATTATTACCAGCACAGTGGCTGTAACCCGAGGCAACTTCTATGGTTTAATGATAAAACCTCGGAGTTGGAGACACATTATTTTATATTCCTTTGAATGTATTCCTGCTCCCAGCTACTACAGCTGTCAGCAAGGCAAGAGGGGCCTGACAATGCAGGGAAAAGCAACCTGTCATCCTTTGGAACAGGAAACCAGCTCCTTCATCCCACACCTTGACTCACATGGGAAAAAGAAGTTAAAGCAGAATTACCCCAAAGCAGCAGAATTATTACAGCAAGGACGAGGTGTGCTCTGCACGAACCTTGCACATGGGCTTTGTATTTATATTAATGAGAGAAAAAGGTGCAAATAAAAAGTATTTTTGAGGAAAACAATGTCCTGTACATTTAAACATCCCACCTTTGCTCGTATTTGCCAAAAGCCACTTACTACAAATGCCTCAGCAGAAACATTCCTTTCATTAACGAAGAAACAAAGTTTTCTATTCCAGCACTGCCAAACAAACCCTGTAAACCTGACCAAGCCACATCTTCCCAACAGCCTGACTCCTGCCACCCGCGAGCTGAAAGGCTGAGCTCCCCGCTGGCAGCTCCCACCCCTTCCAGCCTCTGCCCGCTTCCCTTTGGAGCCCCCCGTGAAGCCGGGCCCCCCAAATCCCCCCGTCCTGCGCCGCCTCGTGCTCCCCGGGCATGCGGAGCAGCTCACCTGGGAGCAGCAGGAGGAGCCAGAGGAAGGGATGGACGGACGGGAGCAGCATCTCCGCGCTGCCTTGCGGCTC